>JAVIAB010000050.1:71959478-72241978 GCA_032433765.1 Megaustenia siamemsis
CAATTGGAGAAAGTTGATAGATGATAGAAAAGATTGTACCAAGAAAACATTTCAACAAACCCAAAACTGGGATACAAGAGGAAAGAATTAAACACTGTCGAGAACAACTCAATTTGTAGGCCTTGTAAAGCCTTCTAATGGAGCTATGCGAATAGACATTCATATCTCATGTGTGCATGCATATGGGAGAAGTGGAAATTCTTGAAAGATAATATGCGAAACGAAATATATAAGACAAACTGTAAGGCGAAACCAGAAGATACCACACGATATAAAGTTACAAATAAACTTGAGAAAATGATGGATCGTCAGCTGTAGATTATATTGAACAAATGTAGTACCAGGTAAGAAATGGGTGCTAGGGTAGCACTCTGGGAAGGTGAGGAATGCCGTCATGAGTTTCGATGCTTGAAGCGACACTGTCCAGAAGTCTCTGAACACTTCTTGATAGGCAGCCGAGCACATATGGGTGGAATCTCTCGTGCTAAGACGCCGATTCAAGTCTCGTACTTGACCTTTACCTTTATATTAAACAAGAAAGAATCGATTGGTTTAACGTCTGACCAGAATAGAATCTAACTAACCTGCAGCTCGAGCGTCTTCTTCTTCTTCTTTTTCTCTTTTCACTGATACCTAAAAGGTGTCGTGGTTTATATCATTTGTCGTTCTTGTGCTGCTCGAATTGTCTGAATTAGTGATTTTCTTTTGTTGTTACATGCCACTGTATCTATCCATCTTCTTCTGGGTCTTCCTCTTGGTCTTTTTCCATGCATTCTCGAGAAGAACGTCCTTGATGGTGATTGGTGAGGATTCATTCTGACCAGGTGGCCAAACATTTAAGTTGTTGTTGTTCTATATATTCTTGGCATATATCGTTTGCAGTGATACCGAGGCCTTCCATAAACAATAATAATAATAATAATAATATTCTTGGCAGGGTTTTGTTCCTACCATTTTTCTTATGGTTTCATTTGGTATTCTATCTCTTCTTGTGTTGTTTGTTACTTTTCTCAAGCAACGCATCTCACATGTATTGATCTTTCTTAAATGTGATTTAGAAAGGGTCCATGTTTGACTTTCATAGCATAAAGTTGGTATGAAGATGCTATTTATCATTTGTTGTTTAGCTGGCATAGAAATGTTTGGATGTCTTAGCAATGGTGAAAGCTGGTATGTGACAGCATTTGCTTTTTGTATTCTCATGTCAATTTCTCTGTCTAGTTTTCCATCTTCTGTGAACATTGTGCCTAAATACTTGAATTCCTCTATTTGTTTTATTTATTTATCTTTGATCTTGATGTTTAATGGGTGTCTTAATTTGCTTATTCTTGTAGCCTCTGTTTTTGCTGTGTTAATTTTCATACTGTAGTTGAAATAACACAAGTACGCTTGAATTTCTTTTTACTACGGGCATTGAAATTCACTTATAACTTAAATTTGACTCCCATCAAAAATTGTGTCGTGTTGCCAGCACAGTCACACACCGGAAGCTCGAGCGTATTACTTGAAAATATCCAGCTATAGAGCATGTTGAAACCTAGAAAGATGGGGAATAAAAAGTGAGATGCGGCAACAGTGGTTAGTGAAGTGGACTACTGAGGACAAAACAGTGAGATGCGGCAACAGAGGTTAGTGAAGTGGACTACTGAGGACAAAACAGTGAGATGCGGCAACAGAGGTTAGTGAAGTGGACTACTGAGGACAAAACAGTGAGATGCGGCAACAGAGGTTAGTGAAGTGGACTACTGAGGACAAAACAGTGAGATGCGGCAACAGAGGTTAGTGAAGTGGACTACTGAGGACAAAACAGTGAGATGCGGCAACAGAGGTTAGTGAAGTGGACTACTGAGGACAAAACAGTGAGATGCGGCAACAGAGGTTAGTGAAGTGGACTACTGAGGACAAAACAGTGAGATGCGGCAACAGAGGTTAGTGAAGTGGACTACTGAGGACAAAACAGTGAGATGCGGCAACAGAGGTTAGTGAAGTGGACTACTGAGGACAAAACAGTGAGATGCGGCAACAGAGGTTAGTGAAGTGGACTACTGAGGACAAAACAGTGAGATGCGGCAACAGAGGTTAGTGAAGTGGACTACTGAGGACAAAACAGTGAGATGCGGCAACAGAGGTTAGTGAAGTGGACTACTGAGGACAAAACAGTGAGATGCGGCAACAGAGGTTAGTGAAGTGGACTACTGAGGACGAAACAGTGAGATGCGGCAACAGAGGTTAGTGAAGTGGACTACTGAGGACGAAACAGTGAGATGCGGCAACAGAGGTTAGTGAAGTGGACTACTGAGGACGAAACAGTGAGATGCGGCAACAGAGGTCAGTGAAGTGGACTACTGAGGACGAAACAGTGAGATGCGGCAACAGAGGTCAGTGAAGTGGACTACTGAGGACAAAACAGTGAGATGCGGCAACAGAGGTCAGTGAAGTGGACTACTGAGGACGAAACAGTGAGATGCGGCAACAGAGGTCAGTGAAGTGGACTACTGAGGACGAAACAGTGAGATGCGGCAACAGAGGTCAGTGAAGTGGACTACTGAGGACGAAACAGTGAGATGCGGCAACAGAGGTCAGTGAAGTGGACTACTGAGGACGAAACAGTGAGATGCGGCAACAGAGGTCAGTGAAGTGGACTACTGAGGACAAACAGTGAGATGCGGCAACAGAGGTCAGTGAAGTGGACTACTGAGGACAAAACAGTGAGATGCGGCAACAGAGGTTAGTGAAGTGGACTACTGAGGACGAAACAGTGAGATGCGGCAACAGAGGTCAGTGAAGTGGACTACTGAGGACAAAACAGTGAGATGCGGCAACAGAGGTCAGTGAAGTGGACTACTGAGGACAAAACAGTGAGATGCGGCAACAGAGGTCAGTGAAGTGGACTACTGAGGACAAAACAGTGAGATGCGGCAACAGAGGTCAGTGAAGTGGACTACTGAGGACAAAACAGTGAGATGCGGCAACAGAGGTCAGTGAAGTGGACTACTGAGGACAAAACAGTGAGATGCGGCAACAGAGGTCAGTGAAGTGGACTACTGAGGACAAAACAGTGAGATGCGGCAACAGAGGTCAGTGAAGTGGACTACTGAGGACAAAACAGTGAGATGCGGCAACAGAGGTTAGTGAAGTGGACTACTGAGGACAAAACAGTGAGATGCGGCAACAGAGGTTAGTGAAGTGGACTACTGAGGACAAAACAGTGAGATGCGGCAACAGAGGTTAGTGAAGTGGACTACTGAGGACAAAACAGTGAGATGCGGCAACAGAGGTTAGTGAAGTGGACTACTGAGGAGAAAACAGTGAGATGCGGCAACAGAGGTTAGTGAAGTGGACTACTGAGGACAAAACAGTGAGATTCGGCAACAGAGGTTAGTGAAGTGGACTACTGAGGACAAAACAGTGAGATTCGGCAACAGAGGTTAGTGAAGTGGACTACTGAGGACAAAACAGTGAGATGCGGCAACAGAGGTTAGTGAAGTGGACTACTGAGGACAAAACAGTGAGATGCGGCAACAGAGGTTAGTGAAGTGGACTACTGAGGACAAAACAGTGAGATGCGGCAACAGAGGTTAGTGAAGTGGACTACTGAGGACAAAACAGTGAGATGCGGCAACAGAGGTTAGTGAAGTGGACTACTGAGGACAAAACAGTGAGATGCGGCAACAGAGGTTAGTGAAGTGGACTACTGAGGACGAAACAGTGAGATGCGGCAACAGAGGTTAGTGAAGTGGACTACTGAGGACGAAACAGTGAGATGCGGCAACAGAGGTTAGTGAAGTGGACTACTGAGGACGAAACAGTGAGATGCGGCAACAGAGGTTAGTGAAGTGGACTACTGAGGACAAAACAGTGAGATGCGGCAACAGAGGTTAGTGAAGTGGACTACTGAGGACGAAACAGTGAGATGCGGCAACAGAGGTCAGTGAAGTGGACTACTGAGGACGAAACAGTGAGATGCGGCAACAGAGGTCAGTGAAGTGGACTACTGAGGACAAAACAGTGAGATGCGGCAACAGAGGTCAGTGAAGTGGACTACTGAGGACAAAACAGTGAGATGCGGCAACAGAGGTCAGTGAAGTGGACTACTGAGGACAAAACAGTGAGATGCGGCAACAGAGGTCAGTGAAGTGGACTACTGAGGACAAAACAGTGAGATGCGGCAACAGAGGTTAGTGAAGTGGACTACTGAGGACAAAACAGTGAAATGCGGCAACAGAGGTTAGTGAAGTGGACTACTGAGGACAAAACAGTGAAATGCGGCAACAGAGGTTAGTGAAGTGGACTACTGAGGACAAAACAGTGAGATGCGGCAACAGAGGTTAGTGAAGTGGACTACTGAGGACAAAACAGTGAGATGCGGCAACAGAGGTTAGTGAAGTGGACTACTGAGGACAAAACAGTGAGATGCGGCAACAGAGGTTAGTGAAGTGGACTACTGAGGACAAAACAGTGAGATGCGGCAACAGAGGTCAGTGAAGTGGACTACTGAGGACAAAACAGTGAGATGCGGCAACAGAGGTCAGTGAAGTGGACTACTGAGGACGAAACAGTGAGATGCGGCAACAGAGGTTAGTGAAGTGGACTACTGAGGACGAAACAGTGAGATGCGGCAACAGAGGTTAGTGAAGTGGACTACTGAGGACGAAACAGTGAGATGCGGCAACAGAGGTTAGTGAAGTGGACTACTGAGGACGAAACAGTGAGATGCGGCAACAGAGGTTAGTGAAGTGGACTACTGAGGACGAAACAGTGAGATGCGGCAACAGAGGTTAGTGAAGTGGACTACTGAGGACGAAACAGTGAGATGCGGCAACAGAGGTTAGTGAAGTGGACTACTGAGGACAAAACAGTGAGATGCGGCAACAGAGGTTAGTGAAGTGGACTACTGAGGACAAAACAGTGAGATGCGGCAACAGAGGTTAGTGAAGTGGACTACTGAGGACGAAACAGTGCGATGCGGCAACAGAGGTTAGTGAAGTGGACTACTGAGGACGAAACAGTGAGATGCGGCAACAGAGGTTAGTGAAGTGGACTACTGAGGACAAAACAGTGAGATGCGGCAACAGAGGTTAGTGAAGTGGACTACTGAGGACAAAACAGTGAGATGCGGCAACAGAGGTTAGTGAAGTGGACTACTGAGGACAAAACAGTGAGATGCGGCAACAGAGGTTAGTGACGTGGACTACTGAGGACAAAACAGTGAGATGCGGCAACAGAGGTTAGTGAAGTGGACTACTGAGGACAAAACAGTGAGATGCGGCAACAGAGGTTAGTGAAGTGGACTACTGAGGACAAAACAGTGAGATGCGGCAACAGAGGTTAGTGAAGTGGACTACTGAGGACAAAACAGTGAGATGCGGCAACAGAGGTTAGTGAAGTGGACTACTGAGGACAAAACAGTGAGATGCGGCAACAGAGGTTAGTGAAGTGGACTACTGAGGACAAAACAGTGAGATGCGGCAACAGAGGTTAGTGAAGTGGACTACTGAGGACGAAACAGTGAGATGCGGCAACAGAGGTTAGTGAAGTGGACTACTGAGGACGAAACAGTGAGATGCGGCAACAGAGGTTAGTGAAGTGGACTACTGAGGACAAAACAGTGAGATGCGGCAACAGAGGTTAGTGAAGTGGACTACTGAGGACGAAACAGTGAGATGCGGCAACAGAGGTTAGTGAAGTGGACTACTGAGGACGAAACAGTGAGATGCGGCAACAGAGGTCAGTGAAGTGGACTACTGAGGACAAAACAGTGAGATGCGGCAACAGAGGTTAGTGAAGTGGACTACTGAGGACAAAACAGTGAGATGCGGCAACAGAGGTTAGTGAAGTGGACTACTGAGGACAAAACAGTGAGATGCGGCAACAGAGGTCAGTGAAGTGGACTACTGAGGACAAAACAGTGAGATGCGGCAACAGAGGTCAGTGAAGTGGACTACTGAGGACAAAACAGTGAGATGCGGCAACAGAGGTCAGTGAAGTGGACTACTGAGGACAAAACAGTGAGATGCGGCAACAGAGGTCAGTGAAGTGGACTACTGAGGACAAAACAGTGAGATGCGGCAACAGAGGTTAGTGAAGTGGACTACTGAGGACAAAACAGTGAGATGCGGCAACAGAGGTTAGTGAAGTGGACTACTGAGGACAAAACAGTGAGATGCGGCAACAGAGGTTAGTGAAGTGGACTACTGAGGACAAAACAGTGAGATGCGGCAACAGAGGTTAGTGAAGTGGACTACTGAGGACAAAACAGTGAGATGCGGCAACAGAGGTCAGTGAAGTGGACTACTGAGGACAAAACAGTGAGATGCGGCAACAGAGGTCAGTGAAGTGGACTACTGAGGACGAAACAGTGAGATGCGGCAACAGAGGTTAGTGAAGTGGACTACTGAGGACGAAACAGTGAGATGCGGCAACAGAGGTTAGTGAAGTGGACTACTGAGGACGAAACAGTGAGATGCGGCAACAGAGGTTAGTGAAGTGGACTACTGAGGACGAAACAGTGAGATGCGGCAACAGAGGTTAGTGAAGTGGACTACTGAGGACGAAACAGTGAGATGCGGCAACAGAGGTTAGTGAAGTGGACTACTGAGGACGAAACAGTGAGATGCGGCAACAGAGGTTAGTGAAGTGGACTACTGAGGACAAAACAGTGAGATGCGGCAACAGAGGTTAGTGAAGTGGACTACTGAGGACAAAACAGTGAGATGCGGCAACAGAGGTTAGTGAAGTGGACTACTGAGGACGAAACAGTGAGATGCGGCAACAGAGGTTAGTGAAGTGGACTACTGAGGACAAAACAGTGAGATGCGGCAACAGAGGTTAGTGAAGTGGACTACTGAGGACAAAACAGTGAGATGCGGCAACAGAGGTTAGTGAAGTGGACTACTGAGGACAAAACAGTGAGATGCGGCAACAGAGGTTAGTGAAGTGGACTACTGAGGACAAAACAGTGAGATGCGGCAACAGAGGTTAGTGAAGTGGACTACTGAGGACAAAACAGTGAGATGCGGCAACAGAGGTTAGTGAAGTGGACTACTGAGGACAAAACAGTGAGATGCGGCAACAGAGGTTAGTGAAGTGGACTACTGAGGACAAGAGGTCGAGTTCGATAGAGGAGAACAGGTTGATCCAGCTGTAAATGTGTACCGGATATTTATGAGGAAGAAAGACGGCACTGGCGTTATCGGACCATATGACCCACAACAAATAGTAAGTCGAAGGTCTACAGAAATATGTGCACTAACAACATATTCTTTGTTCGCTGTCACATGACGTGACGAGGCTATTTATTTATTTTCCTTCCTTCCTTCCTTCCTTCCTTCCTTCCTTCCTTTACTTCTTCCTTCCTTTCAGCCATCCTTCCTTAATTTTTTTTTCTTTCTTTACCTCCTTTATTTCTTTCTTTCTTTCTTTCTTTCTTTCTTTCTATCTTTCTTTAATTCAAAGCACCGTGATGTAAATTCAGCTCAAGTCAGACTACAGAACTGGCCAACTCCAGGAAAGCACACATTCCTCCAGTCTGCAACCTTACGGTGCTTCATTTTAGACGTCATATAATGAAGAATAAGAGAAACACATGAAACTGGTCAACTAGGCGGCAATTTAATTAAACGTCCGATTTTTTTTTTTAATACAATATTATGTTACAAGAGATTAGCAAATTGAAATTTGTATATTTGGTGATGCCTGGTTTTATTTATTTTGATTACGGAAAATTCTCATTTTTGAAAATGGATCTTTAATAAAATCAACATCATCATCACCGAGTGCCGTCTCCGCAACGAAGGTTGGCTACCATGGAGCGCCATTCTACTCTGTCTCTTGCTTTGATGATGCAGGTTGTCATAGACTGATTTGTCCATCTTTTGATTTCACTCGTCCATGTTAGTCTTCGTCTCCATCTGCCTCTTTTACCTTGTATTTTCGCCTCCAGGATTACTTTTAGTAGGCTGTTGTGTCTTTTAACATGGCCCAAGAATCGCATTTGTCTTGTTTGAATTGTGTTTAGTAGTTCTTTTTTCATTTTTAGTTGTTTTAAGACTTCATCGTTTGTTTTCTTTTCCTTCCATCCAATTCTACCTATTCTTCTATATATCCAAATTTCAAAGGCTTCAATTCTCTGTTCTGTTTTCTTGTCTAATGTCCATGTTTTAGCACCATAGAAAGATTATTGAGAAGATGTAACATTTTGCTATTCTTAGTTTTAGCCCTGGTGTTATTTGTTTTGATGTTAGTATGTTCTTCATGACATTAAAATTACTTTTTGCCATTCCTATTCTTTTGTTTATTTCAGTTGTACATTTTCCATCACTGGTTATAGTATGTCCAAGGTAGTTGTAGCTCTGAACTGTCTCCAGATCTATTCCTTCAATTTTGATATCTATTTGTGGGTTTTGAGTATCTTCTTTGTTTATGATCAAAGTTTTAGTCTTTTTGATATTAATATCTAGTCCATATTTTTTGCTTGTCATGTTTATTTCATTAAGTAATTGTTGTAGATCTTTAGGATTTTCTGCTAGTAGTACAGTATCATCAGCATATCTTAGGTTATTGATTATCTTTCCATTAATTTGTAGGCCTGGCATCTCTATGATGTTTTTAAAGATTTGCTCAGTGTATAGATTGAACAAGCATGGTGATAGGATGCATCCATGTCTTACTCCTCTTTTTATATCAATAGGTGTAGAGTTCTCTTTGTTATATATTATCATTTCTGTTTGCTCCCAGTATAGATTACATATTAGTCGTATGTCCATGTCATCTAGATGTATCTCTTTTAGGCATTCTATAAGTTGTTTGTGGTGTACTCTACCAAAAGCTTTGGTGTAGTCTATGAAGGAGGCATATATTGGTTTGTTTACTTCTGTGTACTTTTCGATTAATGTTCTCATGCAGAATATAGCTTCTTTTGTTCCACTATTTTTCCTAAATCCAAATTGCTGCTCATCTAATTCAGTATTGATTTTATTCTGAATCCTTCCTTGTATAACTTTTAGCAAGATTTTTGTAACATGGCTCATTAGGCTCATTATTGTTGTAAAGTCACTGCATTCAACTGCACCATTCTTTTTAGACAATGCAATGAAAGTTGATGTTTTTACTTACATAAAATGGTTTAGCAAAAATGGCTGCTCTTTTCTTTAGCTATTGCGTTCACAGAACACCACTTCGCTCCTTGAAAGTACCATGGAAAGGCGTAGTGCACTCTGTATGAGGCTTACAGCAGGCTGTTATATCTACGTATTTAGGTCCACCATATCCGACTTCAGCATATTATGTTTTAATACCAAATTGCCTTCCCTCTTGGATTACCACTCTGTTTGGTCAAAGAGGTTATATGCCTGTCTCAGGATCCATTGATTGTGATGGGGTAGAATTCTGGTTAAGCAATAGTTGTTAAGTAATTGTTGCAACAATGAAATAAACATGACAAGCATAAAATATGAATTAAATATGAATATCAAAAAGACTAAAACTATGATAATAAATAAATAAAATACTCAAAACCTACAAGTGTATATCAAAATTGAAGGAACAGACCTGGAGACAGTTCAGAGCTACAACTACTTTAGACATTATATAACCAGTGATGGAAAATGTAAAGCTGAAATAAACAAAAGAATAGGAATGGCAAAAAGTAATTTTAGTGCCATGAAAAATATATTAACATCAAAACAAATAACACAAGGGCTTAAACTAAGAATAGCAAAATGTTATATATTCTCAACATTCATGTATGATGCAGAAACACGGACATTAGACAAGAAAACAGAACACAAAATCGAAGCCTTTGGAATGTGGATTTGTAGAAGAATAGGTAGAATTGGATGGAAAGAAAAAGAAAACAAACAGTGATGTCTTAAAACAGCTGAAAATGAAAAGGGAACTACTAAATACAATTCAAACAAGACAACTGAGATTTTTGGGGCATGTTAAAAGACACAACAGCCTATTAAAAGTAATCTTGGAAGAGAAAATACAAGTTGAAATAGGCAGAGACAAACCAAGATTAACATGGACGAGTAAGATCAAAAGATGGACAAGTCAGCCTATGACAACCTGCATTATCAAAACAAGAGAGAGATCGGAATGGCGCTCCATGGTAGTCAACCTTCGATGCGGAGACGGCACTCGATGACGATGATGATGAGAATTCTGATTAGATGTGGTTCCTTGACCCTGACTCGAGAAGTCAGCAATGAAACGTTATTTGCTTTCAGCTGTTGTGACATTTCAAATGCTAAAATAGACATCATTTCTTTTTTTCCCTTGTCCCGAAAGGAATCGTTATTTGATGCATTTACATCAGTCATAATCCAAATAGCAGCTCTCGTCTTGCCGGTTCCATACCAGGATTATTATGGGCGATCAATAATCTTCGATACAAGACCCTTGTTCCTTGTTTTGTTAATTACCTTAGTTTATAATTTGTTCCTTCTAATATCATGAAATTGATTATTTATTAACTATCCTTTAATTCTATCCTTGCCTTGCAGAAACTTGTCACATACATTCTCTCTGTTATTACAATGTATGTCATCCCTGTACATAGCTAAACATAACTTGTAAAAAAAACAATATCTTTATCAGTTTTGGGCATTTGTTACAGTTTTTTAAAAATTCATTTTCTTATCTTTATCTTTGTACTCCATCATTTGGACTTCTTTTATCATTAGAAAATGGAGTGTCCGAGCATTGCTTTATGATTTCTCTTGTGCATAGGATGATGATACTTCACAGATCCATCATTCTTCGGTTCCTCCTTAATCCCAATTCTCTGTCTGCTCGAAGTGTTAATGACCCCTAGAGATCTGGCGGGGACCGCGCTACTTGCCCTAACCTGCTGATTTGTTGCTCCTGAACACTGGCAGTATATTATTTTCTACCATGACATGTGCATTTCTCCTTAGTTTTCTCATTTCTCTGCGAAAGTCAGAATGATTTGCATTGATGAAAAAAAAATATCTTTGTTGTCTCATTTTCTCTATTTTTTGGTCGTTTTTTTTGGTACTTTTATATACTTGACTCATATGCAAATGTCAAGACTAGTTTTATATAGCACTTTATCACTTTAATTGATAAACACTTGTACAGTTTATATTTTCCATTTTATCAAATAATATATAGCCTTAAGCATATAAAGCTATTGTATTCTACAAAGATAATTATATAAATACATGAGGTATCATGTACGGCCAAGAGTAGAGCTCCAGAAAATATGTAAAATAATCATAAAATGGTCATAAACAGCTATGCCCAAAGCGAGTCGAGAAAGACTACAACGTTTCGGCAAAATCCTCCATCAGGTACAAAACAACAAATATTAATACAAAAATACACACAAAAGGCAAGTACTTATCTATCTCAAATAGGCCATGTGAAACGGTCGACTCTATGTGGTCCTGACTGACCACTAATTTCATATTACTTTGAACAGAAGAGGTCATGTGAAACGGTTGACTCTATGTGGTCCTGACTGACCACTAATTTCATATTACTTTGTACAGAAGAGGTCATGTGAAACGGTTGACTCTATGTGGTACTGACTGACCACTAATTTCATATTACTTTGAACAGACCAGGTCGTGTGAAACGGTTGACTCTATGTGGTCCTGACTGACCACTAATTTCATTTTACTTTGAACAGAAGAGGTCATGTGAAACGGTTAACTGTATGTGGTCCTCACTGACCACTAATTTCATATTACTTTGAACAGAACAGGTCATGTGAAACGGTTGACTCTATGTGGTCCTGACTGACCACTAATTTCATTTTACTTTGTACAGAAGAGGTCATGTGAAACGGTTGACTCTATGTGGTACTGACTGACCACTAATTTCATATTACTTTGAACAGAACAGGTCATGTGAAACGGTTGACTCTATGTGGTCCTGACTGACCACTAATTTCATTTTACTTTGAACAGAAGAGGTCATGTGAAACGGTTAACTGTATGTGGTCCTCACTGACCACTAATTTCATATTACTTTGAACAGAACAGGTCATGTGAAACGGTTGACTCTATGTGGTACTGACTGACCACTAATTTCATATTACTTTGTACAGAAGAGGTCATGTGAAACGGTTGACTCTATGTGGTCCTCACTGACCACTAATTTCACATTACTTTGAACAGAAGAGGTCATGTGAAACGGTTGACTCTATGTGGTACTGACTGACCACTAATTTCATATTACTTTGTACAGAAGAGGTCATGTGAAACGGTTGACTCTATGTGGTCCTCACTGACCACTAATTTCACATTACTTTGAACAGAAGAGGTCATGTGAAACGGTTGACTCTATGTGGTCCTCACTGACCACTAATTTCATATTACTTTGAACAGAACAGGTCATGTGAAACGGTTGACTCTATGTGGTCCTCACTGACCACTAATTTCATATTACTTTGAACAGAACAGGTCATGTGAAACGGTTGACTCTATGTGGTCCTCACTGACCACTAATTTCATATTACTTTGAACAGAAGAGGTCATGTGAAACGGTTGACTCTATGTGGTCCTCACTGACCACTAATTTCATATTACTTTGTACAGAAGAGGTCATGTGAAACGGTTGACTCTATGTGGTCCTCACTGACCACTAATTTCACATTACTTTGAACAGAAGAGGTCATGTGAAACGGTTGACTCTATGTGGTCCTCACTGACCACTAATTTCATATTACTTTGTACAGAAGAGGCCATGTGAAACGGTTGACTCTATGTGGTCCTCACTGACCACTAATTTCATATTACTTTGTACAGAAGAGGCCATGTGAAACGGTTGACTCTATGTGGTCCTCACTGACCACTAATTTCATATTACTTTGTACAGAAGAGGCCATGTGAAACGGTTGACTCTATGTGGTCCTCACTGACCACTAATTTCATATTACTTTGAACAGAAGAGGTCATGTGAAACGGTTGACTCTATGTGGTCCTGACTGACCACTAATTTCATATTACTTTGAACAGAAGAGGTCATGTGAAACGGTTGACTCTATGTGGTCCTCACTGACCACTAATTTTATATTACTTTGAACAGAAGAGGCCATGTGAGAGCTTAGCTTCTGAAACTACCGTCCGTAGTTTTATGTATCAAATCCGCAGGAGACCGCCCATGTGTCGTAACGTTAGGGGGTTAAGGCAACATGATGATGCATAGAAATGTGAAGCTGCTGTAAAGCTGGTGATATTAATGATTTTTTTTTAAAGTGATATGGTAAACAGCTTTACGTTGGTGAGAAACAAAACAAAAGTAGAACCATGTTTCGGCCACGTAGGCCTTAAAAAGGTCTATCAATCCTCAATGGCGTAAAAATCAGCAGGTTAGGGCATATAGTACGATCCCACCAGACTACATCCCCAGGGATAATTAACACTTCGAATTAACAGGGAATTGGGATTAAGGAATATTGAAGGCCTACTGACCGTAACGTCGTTCTAATTTTGTATTGTTTCTCACCTACGTAAAGCTGTTACCGTACCATTTTTTTCCTTTGTTTTAATTGCCATTGCTGTTGTAACGTCAAGCAGTTCATTGTCTCCGTCCTCTACTACAAAGGTTCCCAAAGTGTGCGCCACACCTTCCAGGGGCCCAAACTTTGGCACCGGTGCCACGCCAAGGTTATGTCGTGTGTCTACAAAGTAATTTGTCAAGAATTTAGTACATAAACAAGTGTTAATTCGGTTGCTATTCATCATCTTATACATCTTATCAGTGAATTATAATTTTTAGAGTATCTTCTTCTACCTTTCAGCTCCCTGTGGAGCATAGGTCTTCAACAAACACTTTCCAAGTCGTTCTGTTTCTTGCCATTCTTTTAAGATTATACATGTCTCCCCCATCATCTTCATCTCTGCTTCTGTCTGTCTTCTCCAAGAATTCCTTGGTCTTCCTCTTTGTCTTTTCTCCTCGGGATTCCAAAAAAGGGTCTGGTGTGTAATACTCTCAGTTGGCTTCCGCAGTGTATGTCCTATCCAGCGCCATCGTCTTCGCTGTATCTCTTTATCCACTGGTATTTGACTGGTATATTTCCATAATTCTATGTTAGTCATTTTGTTCTGCCATTTCCATCATTTTATTCTGCGTAAGCATCCAATAATGAAAGTCTGTATCTTCATGATTGTCAAATTTGTTGTTCTCCATGTTTCACAGCCATATAATTGGACTGACTTAACATTGGAGTTGAACATTTTTATTATAATTTTTAGAATTTAGCCGTCTAATATTATCGTAGTTGTCATCACTGTATATGATTAGCAGGGAAAGAGAGACGCCGGTGTCAAAAGTTTGAAAACCACTGCCCTACAGTCTCTCTCTCTCTTTCCATGTATATTATCCGCAACCACACTGTGATTAAATGTATCTTTTTTTTCTATGGAAGATACAAAAATACGGTAGAACGTATAGTGGATAAATTTGGAATCTGCTCATTGAAATAACGTGGGCACTACTTTTACCCACAGAAAGATTGATTGTCCTAATTTAAATTGTGTTTTACTGGGCTTGAAATACATCATTTGACTTGTACACAGTGTTTCTGACATCTGTACACGGTGTTTCTGACATCTGTACACGGTGTTTATGACATCTGTACACAGTGTTTCTGACATCTGTACACAGTGTTTCTGACATCTGTACACAACGTTTCTATTGCGTGCGCAACATAGCGCCAAAAAAGCACATTTGGACCTATATTTTTCCGTCCCCAAAAATTGAATATAAAAGCTCTAATTATATATATATATATATATATATACAGAGATATACAAATAGAGACATACAGAAGTCAGACAAACCGACAGATAGATGGACAGATAGACAGACAGACAAACAGGTAGGCAGGTGGGTAGTTAGATATATATATATATATATATATATATATATATATATATATATATAGACAGACAGACAGACAGGCAGATGGACGGATGAATGGATGGATGGATTGATGGATGGATGGATGGATGGATGGATGGATGGATTGATAGATATATAGACAGACAGACAGACAGAGACAGACAGACAGACATACAGACAGACAGACAGACAGACAGACAGACAGGCAGACAGACAGACAGACAGATAGATAGATAGATAGATTGACCTCTGGCAAAAGTCCCTAGAAACCAAGAACTAAATTTTGCGTGTTAATCCGTTTTTCCCTGGCAGCCATGTGCACAGGGGTTCCTCGCCGCACAGGCAGATAACTCCGTCTTCGGAGGTACTCCTTTTTATCCGTCCATGAGTAATTGAAGTTTCAAGCCGGACTTCGATGCTGAGACCAGGAATTGTTGCTGCAGAGAGAAATCATAAATAAAAATCCCAACTGGTGCAACCGGGATTCGAACCCACAACATCTCCATCTCGAGTCGGTGTCTTGCCTCGAGACCAACCAGTCCCCCTATTTTATTTAAAATAAAATATAACCAAGTATCTAGAAAATGAAAGAAAGTAATTTTTTTAAAAAAGGAAATATTTGTTATGGCTAGCGTTCAAGATTGGGGACAAAATGAGATTACTTGTGACCTTCTACATCCAGAATTCATCCAAAATTGTTTTATCATTGTCCTGTAAGCGATTACATGAATTTAAAGCATCATCGCTGTAAGCGTTTACAGGAATTAAAATTTATTTTCTTTTAAAATAATTCAATAAATCTATAACATAGCATAGAGTATAGATAGATAATAGAGTATATGAGTATTGAACTATAAGACTACGCATATACATCAAAGAACTAATACAGTACGCACATAACACACAAAACTGGACTATATAGAAAGGACAAGAGATAGGGTTCGATCCCAACCGACGGCTTCTGGTTCTCCCAGCCTTTAATGGGTACCGGATTTTTTTCTGGAAAACTAAAGCGGCACGGGCGTAATACCGACCACATTACCCCAAAAATCATGTGCAGAAGGTCTGTAAAGGTACTTTACTTTTTTTAATATAATACAAAAACTAATACAGTAGGTATATTACACAATGAACTAATACAGTATGTATATGATACAACGAACTAAAATAGTACGTATATAATACAACGAACTAATATAGTACAGTACGTATAGGTAAAGTACGTGACTTGAACCGGCGTCTTAGCACGCGAGGTTCCACCCATATGTGCTCGGCCGCCTATCCAGAAATGTTCGGAGATTTCTGGACAGTGTCGCCTCAAGCATCGAAACTCACGATGCGAGGCAACATTCCTCACCTTCCCAGGGTAATATCCTGGTACCCATTTCTGCCAACGGCTGGGTCGACCGTGGGGGTATTTTTTTTTTCCAAACACGAGTACAATTCACTCTGCTCCCAGCGGGAATCGAACACGGGTTGTCCGAACGTCGGTAGTCCAGTCGGGTGGTTTTCCCAACAAGGCTACCGAGGCCCCCTCGTATAACACAATGAACTAATACAATACGTATATAACACAATAAACTAGTGCAGAATGTGTACAGCACAATGAAATAGTACTGTTCGTACAAAACACAGCGCTAATACGTATGTATAGGGTGTTTATAAAGTCTCACTACACTTGGTATCTAGGTCAATTTGAAAAAAATGTTTATGACGTCATCACAATATGTGCTCAATGGTAAGTTCACTTGTTGCGACAGTTTTCTTAATGACTTGTCTGGACTTTTAAGGATTCTGTCTTGGATATCTAAACATATTTCATCATTCACAGCAGGCCTACCAGATCGTGGAGCATCTTCCACATTTCCAGTAGCAATAAACTTATTCAACAAATTGCATTGACAGTGGGAGCACATATTGTGATGACGTCATAAACATTTTTTTTTCAAATTGACCTAGATACCAAGTGTAGTGAGACTTTATAAACACCCTGTATATAGCACAACGAACTAATACAGTATGTTTTTTTACACAACGAACTAATAAATTTGGTATATGACACAATGAATTAATGCAGTAGGTATGAAACGATGGATTATTACATTATGTATACAGAACAACGAACTAATACAGTAAGTATATGACACAATGAACTAATACAGTAAGTATATGACACAATGAACTAATACAGTAAGTATATGACACAATGAACTAATACAGTAAGTATATGACACAATGAACTAATACAGTAAATATATGACACAATGAACTAATACAGTAAGTATATGACACAAAGAACTATTACAGTATGTATACTACGCAACGAACTAATACAGTATAGATTACAGCATAACGAACTAACACTGCACGTATATAACACAATCAACTAATACAGTACGTATATAACACAATCAACTAATACAGTACGTATATAACACAATCAACTAGCACAGTACGTATATAACACAATCAGCTAATACAGTACGTATATAACACAATCAACTAACACAGCACGTATATAACACAATCAACTATAGCACAGTACGTATATAACACAATCAACTAGCACAGTACGTATATAACACAATCAACTAGCACAGTACATATATAACACAATCAACTAGCACAGCACGTATATAACATAATCAACTAACACAGTACGTATATAACACAATCAACTAACACAGCACGTACATAACACAATCAACTAGCACAGTACGTATATAACACAATCAACTAATATAGTACGTATATAACACAATCAACTAATATTGTACGTATATAACACAATCAACTAATATAGTACGTACATAACACAATCAAGTAATACAGTACGTATATAACACAATCAACTAATATAGTACGTATATAACACAATCAACTAATATAATACGTATATAACACAATCAACTAATACAGTACGTATATAACAAAATCAACTAATACAGTACGTATATAACACAATCAACTAATACAGTACGTATATAACACAATCAGCTAATACAGTACGTATATAACACAATCAACTAATACAGTACGTATATAACACAATCAACTAATACAGTACGTATATAACACAATCAACTAATACAGTACGTATATAACAAAATCAACTAATACAGTACGTATATAACACAATCAACTAATACAGTACGTATATAACAAAATCAACTAATACAGTACGTATATAACACAATCAACTAATACAGTACGTATATAACACAATCAGCTAATACAGTACGTATATAACACAATCAACTAATACAGTACGTATATAACACAATCAACTAACACAGTACGTATATAACAAAATCAACTAATACAGTACGTATATAACACAATCAACTAATATAGTACGTATATAACACAATCAACTAATATAGTACATATATAACACAATTAACTAACGCAGTACGTATATAACTGAACGACCAAATACATTACGTATACAACACAAAGAACTATTACAGTATGTTTATTAACAGTAGCGAACGTATAACATAATTATATAACTAATAAAGTGTCTATATAATGTAGGTGTAACATAAATGCTTCATTCTATTATCGTAACAGACGAGAATGCTTTAATTAATATAACGTGGAGAACGAGTATATTACGTGCAGCATTTAAGTACGGTAGAGAAATATTACTCCAATAATATAATAATAATTTAATAGTAAATAAAAAAAAGAAATTGATTTCAACTGTAACAACGTAAATAATCTGCGATATGCGGATGCCAGAGTCTGAATAACAGACAAAGAACGAACTACAATAAATGACAGCCATAATAGTGAAGGAAAGCAACAAGAAAGGTCGCAGCCTGAATAGTAACAACAACAAAAAATGGTCATAGCGAAGAAACAATAATCACCACCATGCAATATAAAAATAAACAGGAAAAATCAGAAACAGGTGCGGAGAGTCAAATACTTGGCACAATAATAACATCAGACGGAAGATGCACCACATAAATAACAAGACTATGGTGCTTCAACAAGGTGTAGCCAGTCCCGCAGCTATATCAATAAATAACACACCCCTGGAATCTGTGAGAAAGTTCACCTAAAACGGTTTTATGGTCACAACCAATGTCTCACTTGAAGAAAAAATCAGTTTCCGATTCAGATTCAATATTTGGTAAACTTGAAGATAAAGCGGACGAGAAAGAGAGAAAATACTGAATACCTTGGTGTCATGGCACGGAAAACAGTCAACAACAGAATTCATACGATGGATAGAGAATTGTGGAAGAACATGATCGCCTATGCTAACTGGTATGGCACAAAGATGATGATGATGATGATGATGATGATGATAATGATGATGATGATGAGATAAATAGTATTATCTATCCTCAAACATGTAACATCTCTATCTATCTATCTATCTATCTATCTATCTATCTATCTATCTATCTATCTATCTATCTATCTATCTATCTATCTATCTATCTATCTATCTATCTATCTATCTATCTATCTATCTATCTATCTATCTATCTATCTATCTATCAATCTCTCGTTCCATCATTTCATCTCTTATCCTTCTATTTACCTCTCCTTGACTTAACTATTCCGGTCATTCTAGATGTAGTAGAATTATATGCATTTCATCGTTTGTTTTTGTTCTCGTTTTCTGCGGAAGGCAGCATGTACGCTGTAATGTCAGTATTTTATTGTATTCCTTTCTTTATAAAGCTGTCACCGTACCTTGTAGGAGTATACGGACACCCCAATACTAGCTCTATGATACCAGCTTTAATGCAGCCTTGCAAAGATCTGCCTTTTCAATCATTCATCATCATCATCATCATCAAGTAGCGGGCCTGCTGGCGTAGGTGATCATGTCTCTCCACAACCTTCGATCTCGGCAGCTATTTATCATTTCTGTTGTTGACCTTCTGACAAGCCATTCTCTCAAGCTGTGTTATTTTTTTTCTCTTTGCTTCCCTCTATCTCTTCGTCCCTCAATTTTCCCAGTTGTTACAATATATTCCAGCTGTTCCCTTCTCATTACATGGCCAAAAAATTATGATTGTTTCTTCCTAATATTGGAAATTAGCTCTCTTTTTGCTTTGACCTCTTTCAGAACATCTTCATTACTCTTCTTAACTGTCCATGGTACTCTCAACATTCTTCTGTATAACCACATTTCTACAGACTCCAGTGGTTTTCTTGTCTGTTGTCCTATTGTCCATGATTCGCATCCATATATTAAGACTGGCTCTACGTAACATTTAAGAACTCTTTTTCTAGTTTCTATTGTCAAAAATGGATTGCATAGTATCTTTCTCATTTTTTGGAAAGCTGCTTTTGCCTGAGCCATTCTGCATCTCACCTCTTTTGTACATCTTCCGTCTGAGGTTAACAAAGTTCCCAAATATTTAAATTCATTTACTTGTTTTAATATTGTTCCACTTGTCTTTATTCTGCACTGAGGTGATGTCTTTTTCTTTGTTGTTACCATTACCTCTGTCTTTTTGCTATTAAGGCTGAGTCCTTTATTTTTGCTTTCTTTCACTATAATGTCCAACATTTCTTGTAACTCATTTTCACTCTTAGCGATTAAGACTGTATCATCAGCATACCTTAGATTATTTATTTCCATAATTACTAATGCTAATTTCATTTTTTAAAAATGAAATTTAATTACCAGGCAGGCAACAAACTAATAGTGAATTTACCCAACGTATTGATATGAACAAATAACCACATACATTAAATCCGATTTCCTCGTCTCAACTATGTCTTCAAGAGACATCTTTGGAGCATATTTTCGTGCGACGCCCGAACGTTTTCAATCATAATTTTTTTATGTGTTTCGGTGTAAATGTATTTTGTGGAGATATAAATTCGCTGTATGACTCATCCTGGTAGTAAGAGGCCGTATATATATCTTGTGTGATATCAATGCACAAGATTGCAATGAAGCCTGGTCTCTGATAGAATCGAAAGTAAAAACTCCAAAAATAAAAAGAAATGTTCATTACTGCTCAGGCAAAATGTAATCTCCTTTTTTTGTATTTCTGTAGACATTTCAGCTCGTCTATCCTGGGTGAGTTTGGAAATTGATTCTTTTTGTTTTAAATTGTATTCATCTCCTTATTCTTTGCTCGTATCAATATAAATATATAAATTGAGCCATTTAGAGTATATGTATAAATATATAAAACATTACGGAAAAATTAAGGTAGCAAGAGAGACTGCAATCAATATAGGGGTATATGGCTTCTCGACCATGTAGACAAGTTTTACGTCAAAATTGTGGAAAAAAGGCTGAGACCAAGTTGACCTAGTAAACAATTCTCAAATGGTGTTCCCAGAAAACAGAGGAGGCATTGACGCTCTAGTCACCTTAAGACAGCTGGCAGAAAAGACGGCAGAACACAATCAAAATGTGCACATATCTTTTATTGACCAGGAAAAAGCATTCGAATGAGTAAACAGAACAACTGTGAGAGATACTAACAACACATGGAGTAAGCCAACATGTAATCAACTTAATTAAAAGTCTCTACATCAACAGTAGGAGAGCCGCGATAGCTCATTGGTTAGTGAACTGGACTACAATGGACAAGAGGCTGGGTTCGATCCTGACCGGCGGCTGCCAAGTTCATCATCATCGAGTGCCTTCTCCGCAATGAAGGTTGGCTACCATGGAGCGCTTTCTGCTATGGCTCTTGTTTTGATGGTGCAGGTTGTCACAGGCTGATTTGTCCATCTTTTGACGCTACTCGTCCATGTTAGTCTTGGTCTGCCTCTGCCTCTTTTACCTTGTATTTTCCCCTCCAGGATTACTTTTAGTAGGCTGTTGTGTCTTTTAACATGGCCCAAAAATCGCATTTGTATTGTTTGAATTGTGCTTAGTAGTTCTCTTTTCATTTTTAGTTGTTTTAAGACTTCATCGTTTGTTTTCTTTTCCTTCCATCCAATTCTACCTATTCTTCTATATATCCACATTTCAAAGGCTTCAATTCTCTGTTCTGTTTTCGTGTCTAATGTCCATGTTTCTGCACAATATAGGAATATTGAGAAGATGCTACATTTTGTTATTCTTAGTTTAAGGCCTGGTGTTATTAAATTTGATGTTAGTATGTTCTTCATGACATTAAAATTACTTTTTTGCCATTCCTATTCTTTCGTTTATTTCAGTTGTACATTTTCCATCACTGGATATAGTATGTCCAAGGTAGTTGTAGTTCTGAACTGTCTCCAGGTCTATTCCTTCAATTTTGATATCCACTTGTGGGTTTTGAGTATCTTCTTTGTTTATGATCATAGTTTTTGTCGTTTTGATATTCATATCTAGTCCATATTTTTTGCTTGTCGTGTTTATTTCATTGGCGATATTTTCTATGCGGGGCCGCGTGTATAGCTCCAGGAAACAAAGAAAATAAATATAAAATGGCACTGAGCAGCTAAACTAACAGAAAGACAAGAGTACAGGGTGCTGTAGACACCCAGTAGATAGGAGTAGACAAATGGCTCGTGGAGCCCAAGTCGTATTCATATTAATATTAAAACGCCGTTCAATGTATGACACCCTGTAAACGTCGCTGATGTAACTTTCACATGAATATACTTTCCCACTTTATGCGTGCTCCGCTGCAGTGGTTGTGGATGCGTCGTCAAGACGTGATCTTGCCGTTACCCTGGTGAGAATCTTGGATGGTGGTTCCCTACCATGTCTAACATCTACCTTTCGTACACTTGACGTACTTCGCGTCGATGTTGGAATTAGTCTAGATTGCAGAGTCTGATAACACTGACTCTTTTTCGCCCCGACACTCACACTTTTTTCTTCCCCACAGCGTCAGACCACGACAAAGTGATAGTTGTTGATTTACGGTAAACAGAAATTCTCTCGTGGAAGTAACAGTAAGTTTATTTACACGTAACATGTCCAATGAGACAAAATATATACAGGCCAGCGGTGTACAATTCGCTTGGCTGTCCACACATTAATATCATGAATACACATCTCTCTACTGCAGTCGTGCCTCAGTTCGTCTCTCACACACAATCAGTCCAATACTGAATCACTCTAGTCTGGATCTTAATATTTACTCCCTATACTAACACAATGATTGCCTCGTCAATAAATTCGAGACCTACCTCTGCAACTATATAGTCTAACTCTCTATTACGACTTGTGCTCCACGAACCATTGGCTTACGCCTATCTACTGGGTGTCTACAGCACCCTATACTCTTGTCTTTCTGTTAGTTTAGCTGCTCAGTACCATTTTATGTTTATTTTCTTTGTTTCCTGGAGCTATACACGCGGCCTTGCATAGTATTTCATATTTATTATGTTTGATTTCTGTGCTTGTCCACTGACTTGACCAAACTGGCTTGTTTTTTCCCAGTTCTTCCGTGGGAAGCTGGGTAGGAAGGGTGTAACTTTTTTTCTGGGTCGCTATTCCTATTGCAAGCAATCATTTATAAGCCGTTATCATGTACTCCCAGCGTCTTGGCTCCTTGCTCATTGATATAGTGGATCTAATGTTGGTAACTGGTCAAAATAAAGCTACAGATTTATAAAGAAAAGAATGCTTGAACTGATTGAAGAGGTTTTTCTCTACATAAAACTATGTGCTGCAAAGGTTAACATGGGCATTCGTTGTTGTTTCTTCTAAATATTTAAAAGGAAAGGAATATCGAAAACATATTCACATCGAACATAATTCATGAGATAAAATTGAGAAGATAAAAAGAAGACACTAGAAGGATGTGTATCATGGTCATAGAAGAAAATCTAATGAGATGTTTATTATAAGGATGTAAGAAGCTCTAAACAAGTGTGTATCACGAGCAGAAAGAAGAAACTCTAAAAGATGTGTATCACGAGCAGAGAGAAGAAACTATAAAAGATGTGTATCACGAGCAGAAAGAAGAAACTCTAAAAGATGTGTATCGTGAGCAGAGAGAAGAAACTATAAAAGATGTGTATCATGAGCACAGAAGAAACTCAGCGGATATAATAGACAGCAAGAGACAAGAAGATTGTAGACATTCATAAACACAGAAAAGCAGACAACACGACACACTACACTTGAGTAAGACTTACAGCCATTACTGAACGTTTGCTATAGATCATCTCCATTGGGATTACTTACCCCCTAGGACCTGAACATTTCATACTCATGTATTTGAATATAGACATGGCTTAATATACATTTTAATTATTTCTCCTCAACATATTTTTATTTATAAATTCTTCTATTCGCCTATTTTAAGTCTGCTCTATATCAATATTAAGAGCTTAAGTTCATTACTTCGTGTCCTTATTTTATAATTAACTTTCTTCCCGCACCTGTTTTGAGAAATATAATTCAGTAGGCGTCAGTGTCTGTCTGTCTTTTTGTCTACCTTTTTGTATCTTTGTCTGTAACCCTTATTATTAATGTAATATTAATTTGTAAGCTATGTCAGTCTTGTCGTATTCATTATTACCTTGTTATTTGTTTGCTTCAGTTCTTTTCCCCACCCCCCAGAAATAAGCTACTTTACCGACACAAATATTGTTACGTGATATCTAATATATTACTGGAACGTGTAGCTAGAAACATGCATAACCTATTAATTATTCTTTTCTCCATTGTCCTCTTTATATCCAGCAGACAACTTTATTGCTAAACTCGATGCTAAATCCCTTAACTCCCTTTGCCAATCCTGCCTGTAAATTAACGTCCCAAAAAGTTTAGAGATAATAAAAAGCTGACATTTCACGTTACAATATCATAAGAGATTGCCGGTTTATTAATAAAAGAAATAATACGTTTACCTGACAAACATCAGATTTCAATCTTTTGATTATTTTTTTATATATAAGATGCATATTTCATTCTTTGGAGTAAGCTAACAAGCTAGGCATGGGATTACATTCGTTATTCCTTATATCAATTAGTTATTTTTATTTTCCTGAACCTGAGGAGGGGCTTGCATGACGTTCGTTTTATACTGTGGGTAAAAAAAGTAAAGTAAAGTACCCCCGTCACGCCAAGTGGCGTATAGGGAAATATGGTGTTAGTGACCCTATATTTTACAGACCTTCAGCACATGATTTTTGGGGTAATGTGGTCGGTATTACGCCCGTGCTGCTTTTACTTTCCCAGAAAAAATCCGGTACCCATTTAAGGCTGGGTGAACCCGGAGCCGTCGGTTGGGATCGAACCCTACCCCTTGTCCGTAGTAGTCCAGTTCACTAACCACTGAGCTATCGCGGCTCCTACTAATTTTAGGGAATTAGTAAAACCCAGGTGTCCTCGCCAGGATTACGAACCCCGGCTGTTGCCGTGGTAAGCCAACCGCTTTATACTGTGGGTATTGGGGGAAATTTATCACAGGGATTAGTTGTAAGGATAATGTAGGAGTGAGGCAGAACATGCTACTTATATGTGTAAATAGTGTTTATTACAAGCAGAACAGACTGAGACACGAACAGGTTCAAGCGACTGAGTGGGTTTTCACACATGACGAGGAGAAAGCGAGCAAAAGACTAGTCACGAGTGGTCATTAATATTTCCTGCGCTGGAGCTGAGAAATTTTGGACAAGTTCTGTTTGCCAAGTATATTTTCTTGTATCAGGTTTTGAATTAGAGATCAAGTTTATACAAAAAGTGAGTATTTTATATTGTACGTGTGTTGCGCAAAATGCATGTAATATTTTTTTTTTAAAGTAAAGAGAATTACAAAAAAAAAAAAACACTCCTAATCTTGTTGTTGCTGTTATTATTATATGGATTTAATATTTGGATTATAGGGAAAAGTTGAAATTTTCAATTTTTTAGTGGAGAAGTGGATTTAGCATCATCATTATCATGTGCCATACCGGTTGGTGTAGACGATCATGTCCACAATCTTCTATCCACAGTGCATCGTATCAGTTCTGTTGTTGACTGTTTTCCATGCCATGACATCAAGCTGTCTAGTATTTTCTCACTTTGTCGTCCGCGATTTCTCTTTCCATGTATTTAGCCAGTTGTTACCAAGTATTCCAACTTTCCTCTTCTCATGATGTGGCCGAAAAATGTTGATTGTTTTTTTCTGATGTTTCTTAGGTGTTGGCCATTTTGAGAATTTCCTCGTTGGTCTTTTTAGCTGTCCAATGAACTTTCAACATTCTTCTGAGAAATCCCATCTCTGTGGCCACTACTCTTCTTTTCATTTATTTGTTTACAGTCCGTGATTCGCTTCCATATGTAATAATTGGCTCCGATGAACTCTCTTTCTCACTTCTATTGACATAGATTTGTTGCATGAGATGTTTTTTTTTTTTCATTTTCTGATATGCTTTTTTGGCCTGTGCTATTCTGCTTTTTATTTCTGTGGTGTATCTTCCATCTGATGTTATTATTGTGCCCCGTATTTGACACGTTGCACTTGTTTCAGATTTGTCCTGCTTATTGTTGCTGCATGATGTTGATGATTGTTTCTTCAATATGTCCATTACATCTGTTTTCTTGTTGCTGCATGATGTTGATGATTGTTTCTTCAATATGTCCATTACATCTGTTTTCTTGTTGCTGCATGATGTTGATGATTGTCTCTTCAATATGTCCATTACATCTGTTTTCTTGTTCCTGCATGATGTTGATGATTGTTTCTTCAATATGTCCATTACATCTGTTTTCTTGTTCCTGCATGATGTTGATGATTATTTCTTTGATATGACAATTACATCTGTTTTCTTGTTGCTTTCTTTTACTATTGAACTTGACAATGGACACTTTAAAATCATGATGTCTCATCATCATCGAGTGTCATCACCGAAACGAAGGTTGGCTACCATGGAGCGCCATTTTGCCCTGTCTCTTGCTTTGATGGTGCAGGTTGTCATAGGCTGATTTGTCCATCTTTTGATGTTACTCGTCCATGTTAATCTTGGTCTGTCTCTGTCTCTTTTACCTTGTATTTTCCCCTCCAGGATTACTTTTAGTAGGCTGTTGTGTCTTTTAACATGGCCCAAGAATCGCATTTGTCTTGTTTGAATTGTGCTTGAACTATTTCCCTTTTCATTTTTAGATGTTTTAAGACTTCATCGTTTGTTTTCTTTTCCTTCCATCCGATTCTACCTATTCTTCTATATATCCACATTTCAAAGGCTTCAATTCTCTGTTCTGTTTTCTTGTCTAATGTCCATTTTTCTGCAGCATATAGGAATATTGAGAAGATGTAATATTTTGCTATTCTTAGTTTTAGCCCTGATATTATTTGTTTTGATGATATATATTTTTCATGACATTAAAATTACTTTTTGCCATTCCTTTTCTTGTGTTTATTTCAGTTGTACATTTTCCATCACTGGTTATAGTATGTCCAAGATAGTTGTTGCTCTGAACTGTTTCCAGGCCTATTCCTTCAACAATTTTCACATTTAAATTATTACAATTTCCATGTTTCGCCCGTTTTGTTTCTACACTTTCCATGTTTCGCCCATTATTTCAATTACAATTTTCATGTTTCACCATTTATGATATTTCTTAACTGTCTCCAGGTGTATTCCTTCAATTTTGATATCTACTTGTGGGTTTTCAGTATTTTCTTTGGTTATGATCACAGTTTTAGTCTTCGTGATATCTAATCCATATATTTTGATTGTCATGTTTATTTCATTAAGTAATTGTATATCTTTAGGATTTGCTGCTAGTAGTACAGTAGCATTAGCATAGAAAGAAGATAACGTTTACAAATAAATTAATAGAGAATGTTTGAAAGGAAGATTGGCCGTTGTGTTGTACTACAGAGTAACTTACATTGGTTGTACGCTATTTGTACGGAATTTTCCCGTTTTATGAAAAATTTTTAAAGCTTATACACTGAGACAACTAAGAAACATGTTAGTTTCACCGTCCTGGTGTAACTTTATCACTTGTTACATCATCTTTATAGTGCCACATTGCACGTTGTAGATGATGTTTGTAAGAATTCGTATTACCAGTTTCTGACATTGATTGCTCACTAAAGTTAGAACGTGCAATGGGTGTAATTTGTATTACGTCGTATTTTACATTGAACGGCAATACTTGCGTCTTTCGACCCAGATCATCCGATTTTAGCACATGAGTTATTTTTACTCCAGGGTTTACCTTAAGTTTTATACCATTCTGGTTAATATGTTTCATGTGTCGCCACGGGAGAGTGAAGTATGTTCTGATCACTTTCATTCACTGATTCTGACACTCCTCAATGTTTTGTTGTTATTAAACTCGCGTCAGTCATAACATAACTACCCCGAAAAAGTAGTAGCCTCCGTCAGTCATAACATAATTACCCCGCATAATTAGTAGCCTCCGTCATTCATAACATAACTACCCAGAGTAAGTAGTAGCCCCCGTTAGTCATAACATAACTACCCTGTATAAGTAGTAGCACCCGTCAGTCATAACATAACTACCCCGCATAAGTAGTAGCCCTCGACAGTCATAACATAACTACCCCGCATAAGTAGTAGCCTCCGTCAGTCATAACATAACTACCCCGCATAAATTGTAGCCTCCGTCAGTCATAACATAACTACCCCGCATAAGTGGTAGCCTCCGTCAGTCATAACATAACTACCCCGCATAAGTGGTAGCCTCCGTCAATCATAGCATAACTACCCCGCATAAGTGGTAGCCTCCGTCAGTCATAACATAACTACCCCGCATAAGTGGTAGCCTCCGTCAGTCATAACATAACTATCCTGTATAAGTAGTAGCCCCGTCAGTCATAACATAACTACCCGCATAAGTAGTAGCCTTCGTCAGTCATAACATAACTACCCGCATAAGTAGTAGCCTCCGTTAGTCATAACATAATTACCCTGCATAAGTAGTAGCCTCCGTCAGTCATAACATAATTACCCTGCATAAGTAGTAGCCTCCGTCAGTCATAACATTACTACCTCGTATAAGTAGTAGCCTCCATCAGTTATAATATTACTACCCTGCATAAGTAGTAGCCTCCGTCAGTCATAACATAACTACCCCGCATAAGTGGTAGCCTCCGTCAGTCATAACATAACTACCCCGCATAAGTGGTAGCCTCCGTCAGTCATAACATAACAATCCCGCATAAGTGGTAGCCTCCGTCAGTCATAACATAACTATACTGTATAAGTATTAGCCCCCGTCAGTCATAACATTACTACCCCGTATAAGTAGTAGCCTCCATCAGTTATAATATTACTACCCTGCATAAGTAGTAGCCTCCGTCAGTCATAACATAACTACCCTGCATAAGTGGTAGCCTCCGTCAGTCATAACATAACTACCCCGCATAAGTGGTAGCCTCCGTCAGTCATAACATAACTATCCCGCATAAGTGGTAGCCTCCGTCAGTCATAACATAATTACCCTGCATAAGTAGTAGCCTCCGTCAGTCATAACATAATTACCCTGCATAAGTAGTAGCCTCCGTCAGTCATAACATTACTACCCCGTATAAGTAGTAGCCTCCATCAGTTATAACATTACTACCCTGTATAAGTAGTAGCCTCCGTCAGTAACAGCATAATTAACCTGCATAAGTAGTAGCCCTCGTCAATCATATTTGAATACGGATTTTGCCGCGCCCTTAGGAAATGCTATTTTTTTCTTTACTTTCGTCATATATTCTCTTTCTGTATAAATCTGTCTGCTTCTTGCTTGATTTGGAGCTTCATAGAGTTTCTAAAGATTACGGTCTGCAGCGTTTCCCAAACTGCATGGTTTACATTGAAGACTTTTTACAGTGCCTGTCTTACACAAGCAGTCAAGATTTTGATCAAGCAGCAAACTTCACTTCATGAACTAGAAAGTTGGAACGTAGTTACAAAGTCCTCGCGTATTTTCACATCTTTTTCTCATAATTTGTTTTAGTGGATAATTTAAAACTTTTTTTTTTATAACTCGTTATAGTGACATCTAATATCTAGATCTCTCAAATAAGGACGAAAATAAGGAAGTACCGTGCTCACTTTGCGCACGCTAAAGAACTCTTGACACTTGTTTATTGTTAGGATCCCCATCACTGCACACCCGACAAATCCATAGGTGCTCCGATATCGACCCAGAGAATCTCGAGAAAATTCGAGGCGAATGCTGACTAACCTGCACGGACTTTGCAGCACTTGGGAAGCTCGGTGCGGCCAGGTTTTTGCTGATAATGTTTGCCCGGGCAGCGACCAGGTTTGTAGTCAACTCGTTTCGATGTTAACTTGCAAGAGTTCTTTAAAGTGCACGACACGAATACACACGGAACCTGCTTTTATTTCCGTAACCAGAGAGTGACAAGACACCTAATCTCACCACCTAATGATGTGGGGTGGGGACTGATATAGGGGGTAGCGCAGCCAAGAAATCAAGGATTTATTTTTCTTAAAAGAAAAAATAAATAAATAAAAAAACCTGCCTGGTGTCTACTTTAAACCCGGGTCCTTTTCGTTCCAAAACCGACGTTTTGCCTCTAGAAGACCCAACAACCCCTCCCTCTCTCCCCCCACCCCACCTGTCCACTCATTGATTTGACTATTGAAAGTCAAAACGAGTAGGACAAAACTTACCCCCCCCCCCAACCCCCATCTCCCGCGGGATAAAATTGTCAAGCAAATATTTACATGCCGATGACGGATATGTCAGGCCGATAGGCGCAGTTATTGCGGCATTGTCGTAAACTAGAAACACAACGCACAAACACCCGCTAAACGGAAGAAATCAATGAGATGACGAGAAGGAGAAACTCTAAGGGGAAAACTTTAATAGCTGCCATCAATAGAATCGAGTTCGAGGAATTGGGTCGTAGCTCCTTCATCAAGACAACTGACGTAGTAGTTAGCTCTACTAATTTCACTATTCACATAGTGATTATCTCTACTAATTTCACTATTCACATAGTGATTATCTCTACTAATTTCACAATTCATATAGTGATTATCTCTACTAATTTCACTATTCACGTAGTGATTGATTATCTCTACTAATTTCACAATTCATATAGTGATTATCTCTACTAACTTCAATATTCACATAGTGATTGATTATCTCTACTAATTTCACTATTCATATAGTGATTATCTCTACTAATTTCACTATTCACATAGTGATTATCTCTACTAATTTCACTATTCACATAGTGATTATCTCTACTAATTTCACTATTCACATAGTGATTATCTCTACTAATTTCACTATTCATATAGTGATTATCTCTACTAATTTCACTATTCACATAGTGATTATCTCTACTAATTTCACTATTCATATAGTGATTATCTCTACTAATTTCACTATTCACATAGTGATTATCTCTACTAATTTCACTATTCACATAGTGATTATCTCTACTAACTTCACTATTCACATAGTGATTATCTCTACTAACTTCACTATTCACATAGTGATTGATTATCTCTACTAATTTCACTATTCATATAGTGATTATCTCTACTAATTTCACTATTCACGTAGTGATTATCTCTACTAATTTCACTATGCACATAGTGATTATCTCTACTAACTTCACTATTCACATAGTGATTATCTCTACTAACTTCACTATTCACATACTGATTGATTATCTCTACTAATTTCACTATTCATATAGTGATTATCTCTACTAACTTCACTATTCACATAGTGATTGATTATCTCTACTAATTTCACAATTCATATAGTGATTATCTCTACTAACTTCAATATTCACATAGTGATTGATTATCTCTACTAATTTCACTATTCATATAGTGATTATCTCTACTAATTTCACTATTCACATAGTGATTATCTCTACTAATTTCACTATTCACATAGTGATTATCTCTACTAATTTCACTATTCACATAGTGATTATCTCTACTAATTTCACTATTCATATAGTGATTATCTCTACTAATTTCACTATTCACATAGTGATTATCTCTACTAATTTCACTATTCATATAGTGATTATCTCTACTAATTTCACTATTCACATAGTGATTATCTCTACTAATTTCACTATTCACATAGTGATTATCTCTACTAACTTCACTATTCACATAGTGATTATCTCTACTAACTTCACTATTCACATAGTGATTGATTATCTCTACTAATTTCACTATTCATATAGTGATTATCTCTACTAATTTCACTATTCATATAGTGATTATCTCTACTAATTTCACTATTCATATAGTGATTATCTCTACTAATTTCACTATTCACATAGTGATTATCTCTACTAATTTCACTATTCATATAGTGATTATCTCTACTAATTTCACTATTCACGTAGTGATTATCTCTACTAATTTCACTATGCACATAGTGATTATCTCTACTAACTTCACTATTCACATAGTGATTATCTCTACTAACTTCACTATTCACATACTGATTGATTATCTCTACTAATTTCACTATTCATATAGTGATTATCTCTACTAACTTCACTATTCACATAGTGATTGATTATCTCTACTAATTTCACAATTCATATAGTGATTATCTCTACTAACTTCAATATTCACATAGTGATTGATTATCTCTACTAATTTCACTATTCATATAGTGATTATCTCTACTAATTTCACTATTCACATAGTGATTATCTCTACTAATTTCACTATTCACATAGTGATTATCTCTACTAATTTCACTATTCACATAGTGATTATCTCTACTAATTTCACTATTCATATAGTGATTATCTCTACTAATTTCACTATTCACATAGTGATTATCTCTACTAATTTCACTATTCATATAGTGATTATCTCTACTAATTTCACTATTCACATAGTGATTATCTCTACTAATTTCACTATTCACATAGTGATTATCTCTACTAATTTCACTATTCATATAGTGATTATCTCTACTAATTTCACTATTCATATAGTGATTATCTCAACTAATTTCACTATTCACATAGTGATTATCTCTACTAATTTCACTATTCATATAGTGATTATCTCTACTAATTTCACTATTCACGTAGTGATTATCTCTACTAATTTCACTATGCACATAGTGATTATCTCTACTAACTTCACTATTCACATAGTGATTATCTCTACTAACTTCACTATTCACATACTGATTGATTATCTCTACTAATTTCACTATTCATATAGTGATTATCTCTACTAACTTCGCTATTCACATAGTGATTGATTATCTCTACTAATTTCACAATTCATATAGTGATTATCTCTACTAACTTCAATATTCACATAGTGATTGATTATCTCTACTAATTTCACTATTCATATAGTGATTATCTCTACTAATTTCACTATTCACATAGTGATTATCTCTACTAATTTCACTATTCACATAGTGATTATCTCTACTAATTTCACTATTCACATAGTGATTATCTCTACTAATTTCACTATTCATATAGTGATTATCTCTACTAATTTCACTATTCACATAGTGATTATCTCTACTAATTTCACTATTCACATAGTGATTATCTCTACTAGTTTCACTATTCATATAGTGATTATCTCTACTAATTTCACTATTCATATAGTGATTATCTCTACTAATTTCACTATTCACATAGTGATTATCTCTACTAATTTCACTATTCATATAGTGATTATCTCTACTAATTTCACTATTCACATAGTGATTATCTCTACTAATTTCACTATTCACATAGTGATTATCTCTACTAACTTCACTATTCACATAGTGATTATCTCTACTAACTTCACTATTCACATAGTGATTGATTATCTCTACTAATTTCACTATTCATATAGTGATTATCTCTACTAATTTCACTATTCATATAGTGATTATCTCTACTAATTTCACTATTCATATAGTGATTATCTCTACTAATTTCACTATTCACATAGTGATTATCTCTACTAATTTCACTATTCATATAGTGATTATCTCTACTAATTTCACTATTCACGTAGTGATTATCTCTACTAATTTCACTATGCACATAGTGATTATCTCTACTAACTTCACTATTCACATAGTGATTATCTCTACTAACTTCACTATTCACATACTGATTGATTATCTCTACTAATTTCACTATTCATATAGTGATTATCTCTACTAACTTCACTATTCACATAGTGATTGATTATCTCTACTAATTTCACAATTCATATAGTGATTATCTCTACTAACTTCAATATTCACATAGTGATTGATTATCTCTACTAATTTCACTATTCATATAGTGATTATCTCTACTAATTTCACTATTCACATAGTGATTATCTCTACTAATTTCACTATTCACATAGTGATTATCTCTACTAATTTCACTATTCACATAGTGATTATCTCTACTAATTTCACTATTCATATAGTGATTATCTCTACTAATTTCACTATTCACATAGTGATTATCTCTACTAATTTCACTATTCACATAGTGATTATCTCTACTAATTTCACTATTCATATAGTGATTATCTCTACTAATTTCACTATTCATATAGTGATTATCTCTATTAATTTCACTATTCACATAGTGATTATCTCTACTAATTTCACTATTCACATAGTGATTATCTCTACTAATTTCACTATTCACATAGTGATTATCTCTACTAATTTCACTATTCACATAGTGATTATCTCTACTAACTTCACTATTCACATAGTGATTATCTCTACTAACTTCACTATTCACATAGTGATTGATTATCTCTACTAATTTCACTATTCATATAGTGATTATCTCTACTAATTTCACTATTCACATAGTGATTATCTCTACTAATTTCACTATTCACATTGTGATTATCTCTACTAATTTCACTATTCACATAGTGATTATCTATACTAATTTCACTATTCATAAAGTGATTATCTCTGCTAATTTCACTATTCATATAGTGATTAGCTCTACTAACTTCACTATTCATATAGTGATTATCTATACTAATTTCACTATTCATATAGTGATTAGCTCTACTAACTTCACAACACACGTAGTAGTCAGTTCTACTAATTTCACTATTTAGTGAAAGACAGACAGAAATAGATAGACAGACAGAAATAGATAGATAGATAGACAGATAGACAGACAGACAGACAGACAGACAGACAGACAGACAGACAGACAGACAGACAGATAGATAGATAGATAGATAGATAGATAGATAGATAGATAGATAGATAGATAGATAGATAGATAGATAGATAGATAGATAGATAGATAGATAGATAGATAGATAGATAGATAGATAGATAGATAGATAGATAGATAGATAGATGGATGGATAGATAGATAGATAGATAGATAGATAGATAGATAGATAGATAGATAGATAGATAGATAGATAGATAGATAGATAGATAGATAGATAGATAGATAGATAGATAGATAGATAGATAGATAGATAGATAGATAGATAGATAGTTTGGACTTTAATGTAAAAATCTTGGCCGAATGAGCCACAGAAATGTTAAAGGGGAATGTCAAGGTTACCTCCGGGCATTGCAAGACGTATGGGGAATATTGAGTTAGTGGCCATGTTTTTTTCTATGATCACGGAACATTTTTGGGTGATGTTGTCAGTTTCACTCCAGGCCGCCTTTACTTCCCAGAATAAATATCTGGCACTCATTTCTAGAGGCTGGGTGAACGCCGGAGCCTTGTCGCTCCGAAAAAAATAAATCTGCAACTTCTGAGGAGCGAACCCGGACCTTTCTGATCAGGAAGCGAACACACAAATCACTCAGTCAAAGGAGTCTCCCAATAACAGTTGGTATGTAATTTAATACACAATTCTTCAGTCAACAATAGAACTAATACGATGCACTGCGGATAGAAGATTGTGTAAGGACATGATCGCCTACTCCAACTGGTATGGCACATGATGTTGATTATATAATTTAAAAATACTGGTAAAGTTCAAGTTTAGTCAGATACATTATTTAAGCGAAACAGGTAATCTCCCCTCAGTTGGCGTCGCAACAAACCTACAGTAGTTCTCGATTACTATACAATTATTTTAGGGGTTAGGGTTACTAGTAGGTTTATCATTTTACCCTCACGAGTTGTCTCTATTTCCTCTACTCTTAGGGGTCCGAATAAAGTCCAGTGTTACTCAAGGGGATTATACTCTTCCGGGCTTTAATTTATCTGACTAAACTAAGACTTTACCAAAATACTTCTGCTTAGTTGATTTTTTTTGTTTTTGTTTTTTTGTTGTTTTTTTTTAGTTACATTGTGTTCTTCGCTTATATTACCACTTCTTTAGTTAAAGCTGTATTCAGTTTTCCTGCCATTAAGTTCATAAGTTTGAAGGGAACAAGCAAATATTTACAGTGCTGCGGTAAAGCCGGTAGCAGGAACAAGTAGTGGAATGTAGCGTACTCTCCTACATGGTATGGCAGCAGCTTAACGAAAAAAAAAAAATACTGACTTTTCGATCTACATGCGACCATAACGTACGTTACACTACACTACTTGCGCACAAGTTTAAACAGTGTTTTCTTCCGATTCATACCTCCATACGTGTGTCACCGCTTTGGAGCATTAGTTCTCGAAGGCTGCTTCTATATATTCTATAGGTGTCCGGCACCATTGTTGCCAAGTGATGTTTCAATGAACAAAACACACATGTCTATAGCTGCAGATCGTACAATACTAGTTCGATAAAAGTGACAGTCACAAACATTCATCTAATGCAATTTCAGCATGAGTGTTTGTTACAGCGGTCTTCAAATCCTACTTCAGTTCTTTCTATATTTATTGTTACTACTGTACTATGTTATAGTTAAAGCAGTAATTATAATTAAACCTCACGACTTATGTCTGTAACAGTAGTTTTTTTTTTAATGACGTTTCATCATATTGTCTATGACGATATTTCTTGAATGATATTTTATTTATATATATATCCGTGCTATTAGTTCTAAAACGTACTTCAGTACGTCTAAGATGTTAGTTCCAAAAATGATACTACAATATCTATATCTGTGATAGTAGTTCCAAGAGTGATGCTGTGTTATAGTTCAATATCTGTGTCGGTGATAGTAGTTCTAAGAGTGCTGCACAAATAAGAATGTAATAGTAGTTCTAAGAGTGCTGCACAAAAAAAGAATGTAATAGTAGTTCTAAGAGTGCTGCATAAATAAGAATGTAATAGTAGTTCTAAGAGTGCTGCAGAAAAAAGAATGTAATAGTAGCTCTAAGAGTGCTGCACAAATAAGATTGTAATAGTAGTTCTAAGAGTGCTGCACAAATAAGAATGTAATAGTAGTTCTAAGAGTGCTGCACAAATAAGAATGTAATAGTAGTTCTAAGAGTGCTGCACAAAAAATAATGTAATAGTAGCTCTAAGAGTGCTGCACATATAAGAATGTAATAGTAGTTCTATGAGTGTTGCACAAATAAGAATGTAATAGTAGTTCTAAGAGTGCTGCACATATAAGAATGTAGTAGTAGTTCTAAGAGTGATGCACATATAAGAATGTAATAGTAGTTCTAAGGGTCCTATTTCAACACTTGTAGCAACTGTCCTCATGCGTCTGCAACAACTTAGCTGTAAGTCTGTCTCTAATAGTTAACCTATCTCTACTTCCATACACTCCTCCTAAACATCTTTTGTTTACTCTAGACTAGACTAAAACGGGTGGAAAAAGGGGAGTGGGCTTTCAACTGTGGTTTTGAAGCTAAAGTGTTCGCTTATCAATCAGAATGTTTTTCATTTCGAACCCCATTTGAAACAATGGAACGTTTTCAGTGATCGATGATCCCACGGTTTGCCAACTACATAATCTTCTCTCTGACAAATCATCAATGGAACATTACGAATTCAATTTGAATACACGTCAGTTTCTTTGGAAAGGTAAAACTATACAGAATAATCTGCATACTGCAACTTCTACTTCTTCTCTTCTATCCCCATTTGCTTTTCAGCGTCGAGGGGAGATATAATTTGCAGCCTTTTGTTCTTCTGATAGCCTCTCCCACTGTCATTTTTCCTAGTGTTTCTGGAGGAGCTGAAGCACCTGCTCTATAACACACTTAGGATAGGCTATAACACCTTTAGGATAGGCTATAACACCTTTAGGATAGGCTATAACACCTTTAGGATAGGCTATAACACCTTTAGGATAGACTATAACACCTTTAGGATTGACTATAACACCATTAGGATTGACTATAACACCATTAGGATAGACTATAACACCTTTCATCATCATCATTGAGTGCCGTCTCCGCAACGAAGGTTGGCTACCATGGAGCGCCATTCTGCTCTATCTCTTGCTTTGATGGTGCAGGTTGTCATCGGTTGATTTGTCCATCTTTTGATGTTACTCGTCCATGTTAATCTTGGTCTGCCTCTGCCTCTTTTACCTTGTATTTTCCCCTCCAGGATCACTTTCAGTAGGCTGTTGTGTCTTTTAACATGGCCTAAGAATCGCATTTGTCTTGTTCTAATTGTGTTCAGAAGTTCTCTTTTCATTTTTAGTTGTTTTAAGACTTTGTCATTTGTTTTCTTTTCCTTCCATCCAATTCTACCTATTCTTCTATATATCCACATTTCAAAGGCTTCAATTCTCTGTTCTGTTTTCTTGTCTAATGTCCATGTTTCAGCACCATATAGGAATATTGAGAAGATGTAACATTTTGCTATTCTTAGTTTTAGCTCTGGTGTTATTTGTTTTGATGTTAGTATGTCCTTCATGACATTAAAATTACTTTTTGCCATTCCTATTCTTTTGTTTATTTCAGTTGTACATTTTCCATCACTGGTTATAGTATGTCCAAGGTAGTTATAGTTCTGAACTGTCTCAAGGTCTATTCCTTCAATTTTGATATCCACTTGTGGGTTTGAGTATTTTCTTTGTTTATGATCATAGTTTTAGTCTTTTTGATATTCATATCTAGTCCATATTTTTTGCTTGTCGTGTTTATTTCATTAAGTAATTGTTGTAGGTCTTTAGGATTTTCTGCTAGTAGTACAGTATCGTCAGCATATCTTAGGTTATTGATTATCTTTCCATTAATTTGTAGGCCTGGCATCTCTATGATGTTTTTAAAGATTTGCTTAGTGTATAGATTGAACAAGCTTGGTGATAGGATGCATCCTTGTCTTACTCCTCTTTTTATATCAATGGGTGTAGAGAAACACCTTTAGGATAGACTATAACACCTTTAGGATAGCCTATAACACCTTTAGGATAGACTATAACACCTTTAGGATAGACTATAACACCTTTAGTATAGGCTATAACACCTTTAGGATAGACCATAACACCTTTAGGATAGGCTATAACACCTTTAGGATAGGCTATAACACCTTTAGGATAGGCTATAACACCTTTAGGATAGGCTATAACACTTTTAGGATAGGCTATAACACCTTTAGGATAGGCTATAACACCTTTAGGATAGGATATAACACCTTTAGGATAGGCTATAACACCTTTAGGATAGACTATAACACCTTTAGGATAGGCTATAACACCTTTAGGATAGGCTATAACACCTTTTGGATAGGCTATAACACATTTAGGATAGGCTATAACACCTTTAGGATAGGCTATAACACCTTTAGGATAGACTATAACACCTTTAGGATAGGCTATAACACCTTTAGGATAGACCATAACACCTTTCGAGAGCTAGTCAAACGACAGTCAAAGCTGAAACTAAAGTGTGTAAAGTGCGCGAGATCTTTATTTTATTTTCTCTGTCTTTGATATTTTGCCTTTTCAAGAAAAAAAATAACTACTTAAAAGTTGAACAATTTTTATTTATAAATAGATTATGTAATGTTAGTACAATTAATTAGGAACATTGCTAAAATTAAAAGTTTCTAAATAAAGCCAATCAATTCTCTGAAGTCAACCACGCTAGGAAAGCCATATTAGTTGAAAGTGACCTGGAAAAGCCAAACTGGTAACTTGTCTGTAGCCAAGAAAAGATAGAGACAGAGCTTAAAATTACACACGATGATCGTGACATTTAGTCAAATATGCTTTTGATTTGCAATCTTATTGCTCTATTGAAAATGTTCTACTTCACTTCAGGTTTGATAATTTGATGAGTGTCAGAAAGTATTCTATTCATGGAGTTTTCTACAGTAATAATTTGTTTAATCTTCTTTTGCACGAAAGTTATTTGTCACAATTATAATTGTCTCTGTTTCTCCGTCTCTCTCAACCTGTTATGCCTGTCTCTTTCTGTGGCAGTGACTAACACAACCCGAGTGATTATAATAACCGCACAGAAATTACAAGTCCAATTGTCCGGAAGATTAATTACCTTCAACTAATAACCGATCGCAATATTTTTCTTGTACATCATGAAACTCTTTGACAAATATTCCATGTACACGATTTTATATATCCCTCTCTCTCCCTCTCTCTCTCTCTCTCTCTCTCTCTCTCTCTCTCTCTCTCTTTCTCTCTGCCAAATAGCCTTCTCTTTCACTCTTATAATCTCAGCGGAGATGGTTATGATTAGGGTTATGGAAGGCCCCGGTATCACTGCAAACGAATTAAAATCCATAATTGCTTAACCGCCCGTGCCAGTGGAATCATCCGAATTACTATCTCATCTCCAAAACAAAGAAAGGTAGCTGTAGTCCCCCAATAGCAGTCTCAGCACACGCCAAAAGACATAAGGCGAAACCGCTCAGAAAGTGAACACAGCCATCTGTTCTCCATCATACAATATCATCATTCATCATAAACAATCGGAATACCGAAACACGATCAAAGCGGATGAAACGCACAGCTCACTGTGTGCATAGAGCACTTAACTCAGTAGCTCCTGCAACAAGTCGGAGGTGGAATATGAGCAAACTACAACAAGGAACACTTTTCTGACATAGCCTTGAATAGTTCCTGTCGCCTATCCACCATATTGACCGGAAATTCACGTCCTCATGAAAATGATGATCGTCATATTTTTTTTTTTAATGTATAGCGCTTGATGATGTTAGGCCATCGTTTTTGGCACCAAATCCGAACATATGAAACACAGTTAGACGTCGGATTATCCCCGTCACACATCAAACAACAGACTGTAAGATCTCCCTGCAATGTGAATTTGTGAAATTATAAACCAGTTCACAAGCCTACCCTCGATCTCACAGTAGCCCTCTTGAAACTAGACAACATCCCTCCTGGCTAACATGAAGCTCCGGGAGCCACCCCGCTGCTACAAGAATGAATAAATAACGCTAAATATTAGTAATATGTCTTATGTTATGTGTTATGTTATGTGTTATGTTAGAATAATTAATACTGCACTCTGGACACACCCATGGGTGATCGAACTTCCTCCTAAAGCTCAAAATGGTCATCGTCAACATACAATCTGTTCCAGTTTGATGTTGGTTGATAATTCTTTTCATTCTTCCAGAAATGCGCTCTTTTCGGCCAATTCCAATCTTCATTCTGAGTTTATGCCGTCCATTTGTACTTAGGATTCTTTTTAGTCGTTCTGCTTTTTTCATAATGAATCATTTTACACTTCCGATTCATAATAATCTGTGCATTTGTAACAATGGAATTAATGTGACACGTTTTCTATGTGACGGGACCTCTTTCAGTGTTCTTTGTCCAACGATTTTTTTTTTCAATTTTATACGTGTAATGACTTCATTCAGGTTTCTATGTGTCATGAGTTCTTTGCGCTTCTATTTATTATGATTTTTTTTTACTTTTGCATGTACAGGGACTTCTATCAGTTTTCTGTGCATGACTTTTTCACTTTCAACGTGTACAGGGACTTCTTTCAGTTCTCTACATGTCATGACTTCTTTTAGTTTTCTATGTGGCATGATTTCTTTCAGTTCTTTACATGTCATGACTTCTTTTAGGTTTCTATGTGGCATGATTTCTTTCAGTTCTCTACATGTCATGACTTCTTTTAGTTTTCTATGTGGCATGATTTCTTTCAGTTCTTTACATGTCATGACTTCTTTTAGGTTTCTATGTGGCATGATTTCTTTCAGTTCTCTACATGTCATGACTTCTTTTAGTTTTCTATGTGGCATGATTTCTTTCAGTTCTCTACCATGATTTCTTCCATTTTTCTGTAGGTTATGACTTTTTTCATAAATAACCTCAGGTATGATGACAATACAGTCTTAATCGCTCAAAAGTGAAAAATAGTTACAAGAAATGTTAGACATTATAGTGAAGGAAAGCCAAAATATAGGATTCGGATTCAATAGCAAAAAGACAGGAGTAATAGCAGCAACGAAGAAAAATACATTACCGCAATGCTCAATAAAGACAAGCGGAACTATATTAAAACAAGTAAATTAATTTAAATATTTGGGAACAAAGTAAACATGGTTGATGAGAGATGAGATGCAGAATAGCTCAGCCAAAAGCAGCTTTCCAAAAACATGAAGAAGATATTGGGCAATCTATTTTTGACAATAGTAACGAGAGACATCATCACCTACACCAGCAGGCCCGGTACTTGATGATGATTATAATGATGAACGAGAAAAAGAATTCTTAAATATTAAGTAGATCTAGTCTTAACATATGGATGTGAATCATGGACAATAGGACGGATAACAGACAGGAAAATCACTGAAGTCTGTAGAAATGTGGTTTTATAGATGAATGCTGAGAATAACATGGACAGATAAGAAGAGTAATGAAAATGTTCTGAAACAGGCCAAAGCAGAAGAGAGCTAATTTTCAATATTAGGGACAAACAATCATCATTTTTTTTTGTCCTTGTAATGAGAAGGGAACTGCTGAAATATATTGTGGCAACTGGGTAAATTGAGGGACGGAGAGATAGAGGAAGCAAAGAGAAAATATACCAGACAGCTTAAGAGAATGACTTGGCAGAAGGTCAACAAAAGAAATGATAAATAACTGTCGAGATCGAAAGTTGTGGAGAGACATGATCATCTACGCCAGCAGACATGGTACTTGATGATGATGATGACTTCTTACAGATTATTGTAGCATGTTTTTTTTTCTCTTCATTCAGTGTGTGATATTTATGATACTTTTGTCGAAGATGGTTTTCTGTGTGAGATAGAGAATAAAAGGTCAATTAACCTCGTGCTGTCCTCGCATGATGTGGAGTCTTGTTTTTGTAATTCTGGCAACCCGAGCTACACGACTAATCAACTACTCTTGGCCACTCGCCTCACTTCACACAATGTTAATAAAATGGGAACATGCAAGGTAGTAATCTCAATTAATTGTTTACGACATGACAGATTGATAGAAGATATGTTGATTTAGTTATGAGTGGATGGCTTTCAACGAGGGTGGGGGGGGGGGGGACGACAGTTGTGCAACGTCAGCCTCTCCCATCAACGAATAGCTTGTTCCAGTGGCCTGACGTTGTCATGACGACTGGAGTAACGCTTCCTGCGTAATGCCCTGTACTTTTAGCACATGTATATAGGGTTATCATAAACGTGTTTCTTTTCTTACCTTACCTTTTGTATGGCGTAGTTTGTGCAGTTGGTCGATTCTGTGCTTTTTATGAAAAATGAAACTATTCTATTCTATCCATGAAATCAGTTTCAGTATAGTCTGGGCACCCACATACCTGCTACACCACCCGTCCCAACATTTCTTGAGCGTATATAGACTTCTTGTTTATGTAAGATGCTGATTGTAGATATATCTGCTTTTTCCACTCATCACTCTGGATCGACCAGAATCCCTTTTCCTCCTTTAGACTTACCAGTCTCTCAAGTGTAAACATCATTGTCCGACCCATTCTCCGTCTCTTCTCTTAAGGAATGAGGAACAAACTTGAAGATGTCCTCTTTGTCCAGAGTTAGGCCACATTCAGTGCCAGAGCTGCCAATAGGCTTATCTGCTGTTTTATTAGTGTACACCAGCAGGCCCTGGACAGCACACCCAAGTTAATGCACCCACTTTAGAGCCATCCGAGAGCTGCATCCACTCCTGCCGCAGACACTGCCTGTCAATCTTCTGCAGCGAGTCAGTCACCAAGACTGCATGATCCACGTTCTACGCAACCAATCATGTTTCACCACCGTTGCTGCTTCTATCCCCATTATCATACTGGACATCGTAATACTACACTAGCCAAATTCACAAGCCACTTCTCTGCCATGTCGGTATGCAACAAAACGCCAACCCCTGCGTTCTCCACGGGATACAGACCCATCCGTGCAGATGATGGTGTTACTGAGATGACGAAATGTTTTCGATGGCTTCTCTTATTTGGACCTCTGTAGCTCCATACACCCAGTTACAACACTCACTACCGAGCTGAATCATACTTTGGTTAGCCTCTTTTTCTCCAGTTACTTCTGTCCAATCCTTATCATCCCTAATGTCATTCCGATCACATAATCTCCTTATTGACTCTGCCGAAAAGGATTTTGTCCGCCTGATCCTGTCTTTTCTAGCACTCAATTCTGAATGCAAGGGATGATTTATGTTCCTAATTACGTTAACAATCGAAACCTGAGTAGAACAGCTGCACATCTCTGGTCACATTCTCGGTAAGTCAGGTAAGTACCGCACTGAACGGATCGGTCATCTCTGGTCTCATTCTTGGTAAGTCAGGTAAGTACCGCACTGAACTGATCGGTCATCTCTGGTCACATTCTCGGTAAGTCAGGTAAGTACCGCACTGAACGGATCGGTCATCTCTGGTCACATTCTCGGTAAGTCAGGTAAGTACCGCACTGAACGGATCGGTCATCTCTGGTCACATTCTCGGTAAGTCAGGTACCGCACTGAACGGATCGGTCATCTCTGGTCACATTCTCGGTAAGTCAGGTACCGCACTGAACGGATCGGTCATCTCTGGTCACATTCTCGGTAAGTCAGGTAAGTACCGCACTGAACGGATCGGTCATCTCTGGTGCATTCAAGAACTGCCGCTCATTGTGAACGCTACCCAACCATGAAGTCTGAGCTGACGATAGTGTGCTAGATGATCCAGCTCTGGTAGCACAAACAACCTGCTTAAATAAGAATAGTAACAATTGTTGAAGGTTCGCTCTGGTCAAGATCATCATCGCGCTGACGACTCTCCATGTCTTTCGGGTGACACTGATAACGATTTGATTAAAAGAAGAATATAACTGTGGTAGCCAAATAGTTCATGCACTTGCCTACTAATCAAGTAAGTCTCACTACAACTTCTGGGCCCACTAATTCAATAAAAACTGTTCTGATAAATGTCTAATTTCAAGGCGATTTGGAAGTTGGTGGGGGGGGGGGGGGGGGGGGGGGCCAAAGTTGAATGTGATATGGACCCACATACGTATATAAATGTACACAGATTAATGCAATATTGTCACCAATATGCAAAATTAAGGTAATATTATCAACGCCTTGCAAAGATTAAAGCTAGACTATCACCACTGTGCAAAGATAAAGCTAGACTATCACCACTTTGCAAAGATTAAAGCTACACAATTACCACTATGCAAAGATTAAAGCTAAACTATCACCCTTATGCAAAGATTAAAGCTAGACTATCACCACTGTGCAAAGATTAAAGCTAGACTATCACCACTATGCAAAGATTAAAGCTAAACTATCACCCCTATGCAAAGATTAAAGCTAGACTATCACCACTGTGCAAATATTAAAACTAGACTATTAACACTATGCAAAGATTAAAGCTAAACTATCACCCCTACGCAAAGATTAAAGCTAGACTATCACCACTGTGCAAAGATAAAGCTAGACTATCACCACTTGCAAAGATTAAAGCTGCACAATTACCACTATGCAAAGATTAAAGCTAAACTATCACCCCTATGCAAAGATTAAAGCTAGACTATCACCACTGTGCAAAGATTAAAGCTAGACTATCACCACTATGCAAAGATTAAAGCTAAACTATCACCCCTATGCAAAGATTAAAGCTAGACTATCACCACTGTGCAAATATTAAAACTAGACTATTAACACTATGCAAAGATTAAAGCTAAACTATCACCCCTACGCAAAGATTAAAGCTAGACTATCACCACTGTGCAAAGATTAAAGCTAGACTATCACCACTTTGCAAAGATTAAAGCTGCACAATTACCACTATGCAAAGATTAAAGCTAAACTATCACCCCTATGCAAAGATTAAAGCTAGACTATCACCACTGTGCAAAGATTAAAGCTAGACTATCACCACTATGCAAAGATTAAAGCTAAACTATCACCCCTATGCAAAGATTAAAGCTAGACTATCACCACTGTGCAAAGATTAAAGCTACACTATTACCACTATGCAAAGATTAAAGCTAAACTATCGCCCCTATGCAAAGATTAAAGCTAGACTATCACCACTGTGCAAAGATTAAAACTAGACTATTACCACTGTAAATAATTTGTGATATGCGGATAACACAGTCTTAATAGCAGAGACAGAGAACGAACTACAAGAAATGATAGACATAATAGTAGAAGAAAGCAACAAGAAAGGTCTCATTCTGAATAGTAAGAAAACAAAAGTAATGGTTATATCGAAGAAACAATCATCACCATCATGCAGCATACAAATAAACGAGACAAATCTAAAACAAGTGCAACGTTTCAAATACTTGGGCACAATAATAACATCAGATGGGAGATGCACCACAGAAATAAAAAGCAGAATAGCTCAGGCCAAAATAGCATTTCAGAAAATGAAAAATATCTTATGCAACAAATCTATGTCAATAAAAATGAGAAAGAGAGTTCATCAATGCTATATAGAACCAATTCTGACCTATGGAAGCGAATCATGGACAGTAGACAAACAAATGAAAAGACGATTAGAGGCCACAGAGATGGGATTTCTCAGAAGAATGTTGAAAGTTCCCTGGACAGATAAAAAGACCAATGAGGAAGTTCTCAAGGAGGCCAACACAAAAAGGGAGCTCTTAAAAAACATCAGAAAGAGGCAATCAACCTTTTTGGGCACATCATGAGAAGAGGAAAGTTGGAATACTTGGTTACAACTGGCAAAATAAAATGAAAGAGAGATCGCGGACGACAAAGAGAGAAAATACTGGATAGCTTGGTGTCATGGCATGGAAAACAGTCAACAAGAGAACTGATACGATGCACTGTAGATAGAAGATTGTGGAGGGACATGATCGTCTACGCCAACCGGCAGGGTACATGATGATGATGATGATGATTACCACTGTGCAAAGATTAAAGCTACACTATCACCACTGTGCAAAGATTAAAGCTACACTATCCCCCTATGCAAAGATTAAAGCTAGACTATCACCACTTTGCAAAGATTAAAGCTACACTATTACCCTATGCAAAGATTAAAGCTAGACTATCACAACTGTGCAAAGATTAAAGCTAGACTATCACCAATGTGCAAAGATTAAAGCTATTTAATTTTAAATTTATTTTAATTTAAGATTGATGTTGTAGGGTATGTTGATATCGAAGCGAAGATTGATTGTTGATATAGAAGGGAGGATTGTTGTTGTGGGGTATGTGATATAGAATGGAAGATTGTTGTTGTGGGGTATCTTGATATAGAAGGGAGGATTGTTGTTGTGGGGTATGTTGATATAGAAGGGAAGATTGTTGTTGTGGGGTATGTTGATATAGAAGGGAAGATTGTTGTTGTTGGTATGTTGATATAGAAGGGAAGATTGTTGTTGTGGGGTATGTTGATATAGAAGGGTGGATTGTTGTTGTGGGGTATGTTGATATAGAAGAGAAGATTGTTGTTGTGGGGTATGTTGATATAGAAGGGTGGATTGTTGTTGTGGGGTATGTTGATATAGAAGGGTGGATTGTTGTTGTGGGGTATGTTGATATAGAAGGGTGGATTGTTGTTGTTGGGTATGTTGATATAGAAGGGTGAATTGTTGTTGTGGGGTATGTTGATATAGAAGAGAAGATTGTTCTTGTGGGGTATGTTGATATAGAAGAGAAGATTGTTGTTGTTGTGGGGTATGTTGATATAGAAGAGAAGATTGTTGTTGTGGGGTATGTTGATATAGAAGGGTAGATTGTTGTTGTGGGGTATGTTGATATAGAAGGGTGGATTGTTGTTGTGGGGTATGTTGATATAGAAGATAAGATTGTTCTTGTGGGGTATGGTGATATAGACGGTGGATTGTTGTTGTGGGGTATGTTGATATAGACGGTAGATTGCTGTTATGGGGTTTGTTGGTATTTAAGGAAGGGTTGTTGTTGTGGGGTATTTTGATAAACAAAGGAGATTGCTGTTGTGGGGTATGTTGATAAAGAAGGGAGATTGCTGTTGTGGGATATGTTGATATAGAAGGAAGGATTGTTGTTGTGGGGTGTGTTGTTATAGAAGGGAGGATTGTTGTTGTGGGGTGTGTTGATATAGAAGGGAGGATTTTTGTTGTGGGTGTGTTGAAATAGAAGGGAGGATTAGTATTGTGGGGTATGTTGATATTGAAGGGAGATTGCTGTAGTGGGGTATGTTGATATTGAAGGGAGATTGCTGTTGTGGGGTATGTTGATATTGAAGGGAGATTGCTGTTGTGGGGCATGTTGATATATAAGTGAAGATTGTCGTTGTGGTGTATATTGATATAAAAGGCGAGATTGGTGTTTGTTAGGTATGTTCATGTAGAAGGGGGGAATGCTGCTGTGGGATATGTCTATATAGAGGTGATGTATGCCCGTGGCATATGTCGATACAGAGGTGAGGTATACCCATGTGGGATATATCGATATAGAGGTGAGGTATGCCCATGTGGGATATGTCGATATAGAGGTGAGGAATGCCCATGTGGAATATGTCGATATAGAGGTGAGGTATGCCATGTGGGATATGTCGATATAGAGGTGAGATATGCCCATGTGGAATATGTCGATATAGAGGTGAGGTATGCCCATGTGGGATATGTCGATATAGAGGTGAGGTATGCCTATGTGGGATATGTCGTTATAGAGGTGAGGTATGCCCATGTGGGACATGTCGTTATAGAGGTGAGGTATGCCCATGTGGGATATGTCGATATAGAGGTGAGGTATGCCCATTTGGGATATGTCGATATAGAGGTGAGGTATGCCCATGTGGGATTTGTCGTTATAGAGGTGAGCGATGCCCATGAGGGATTTGTCGTTATAGAGGTGAGGTATGCCCATGTGGGATATGTCGTTATAGAGGTGAGGTATGCCCTTGTGGGATATGTCGATATAGAGGTGAGGTATGCCCATGTGGGATATGTCGATATAGAGGTGAGGTATACCCATGTGGGATTGTCGTTATAGAGGTGAGGTATGCCCATGTGGGATTTGTCGTTATAGAGGTGAGGTATGCCCATGTGGGATATGTCGTTATAGAGGTGAGGTATGCCCATGTGGGATTTGTCGTTATAGAGGTGAGGTATGCCCATGTGGGATATGTCGTTATAGAGGTGAGGTATACCCATGTGGGATTTGTCGTTATAGAGGTGAGGTATGCCCATGTGTTCTCTCTCGATAGGGAGGATTGTTGTTGTGGAGTATGTTGATATAGAGGTGAGGTATGCCCATGTGGGATTTGTCGTTATAGAGGTGAGGTATGCCCATGTGGGATTTGTCGTTATAGAGGTGAGGTATGCCCATGTGGGATTTGTCGTTATAGAGGTGAGGTATGCCCATGTGGGCTCTCTCGATAGGGAGGCTTGTTGTTGTGGAGTATGTTGATATAGAAGGGAGGATTGTTGTTGTGGAGTATGTTGATATAGAAGGGAGGATTGTTGTTGTGGAGTATGTTGATATAGAAGGAGGATTGTTGTTGTGGAGTATGTTGATATAGAGGTGAGTTATGCCCATGTGGAGTATGTTGATATAGAAGGGAGGATTGTTGTTGTGGAGTATATTGATATAAAAGGGAGGATTGTTGTTGTGGAGTATGTTGATATAGAAGGGAGGATTGTTGTTGTGGAGTATGTTGATATAGAAGGGAGGATTGTTGTTGTGGAGTATGTTGATATAGAGGTGAGGTATGCCCATGTGGAGTATGTTGATATAGAAGGGAGGATTGTTGTTGTGGAGTATTTTGATATAAAAGGGAGGATTGTTGTTGTGGAGTATAATGATATAGAAGGGAGGATTGTTGTTGTGGAGTATGTTGATATAGAAGGGAGGATTGTTGTTGTGGAGTATGTTGATATAGAAGGGAGGATTGTTGTTGTGGAGTATGTTGATATAGAAGGGAGGATTGTTGTTGTGGAGTATGTAGATATAGAAGGGAGGATTGTTGTTGTGGAGTATGTTGATATAGAAGGGAGGATTTTGTTGTGGAGTATGTTGATATAGAAGGGATGATTGTTGTAGTGGAGTATGTTGATATAGAAGGGAGGATTCTTGTTGTGGAGTATGTTGATATAAAAGGGAGGATTTTTGTTGTGGAGTATGTTGATATAGAGGTAAGGTAATCCCATGTGGAGTATGTTGATATAGAAGGGAGGATTGTTGTTGTGGCATATGTTGATATAGAAGGGAGGATTGTTGTTGTGGAGTATGTTGATATAGAAAGGAGGATTGTTGTTGTGGAGTATGTTGATATAGAGGTGAGGTATGCCCATGTGGAGTATTTTGATACAGAAGGGAGGATTGTTGTTGTGCAGTATTTTGATATAGAAGGGAGGATTGTTGTTGTGGAGTATGTTGATATAGAAGGGAGGATTGTTGTTGTGGAGTATGTTGATATAGAATGGAGGATTGTTTTGTGGAGTATGTTGATATAGAAGGAAGTATTGTTGTTGTGGAGTATGTTGATATAGAAGGAAGGATTGTTGTTGTGGAGTATGTTGATATAGAAGGGAGGATTGTTGTTGTGGAGTATGTTGATATAGAAGGGAGGATTGTTGTTGTGGGGTATGTTGATATAGAAGGGAGGATTGTTGTTGTGGAGTATGTTGATATAGAAGGTAGGATTGTTGTTGTGGAGTATGTTGATATAGAAGGGAGGATTGTTGTTGTGGAGTATGTTGATATAGAAGGGAGGATTGTTGTTGTGGAGTATGTTGATATAGAAGGGAGGATTGTTGTTGTGGAGTATGTTGATATAGAAGGGAGCATTGTTGTTGTGGAGTTTGTTGATATAGAAGGGAGGATTGTTGTTGTGGAGTATGTTGATATAAAAGGGAGGATTGTTGTTGTTGAGTATGTTGATATAGAAGGGAGGATTGTTGTTGTGGAGTATGTTGATATAGAGGTGAGGCATGCCCATGTGGAGTATGTTGATATCGAAGGGAGGATTGTTGTTGTGGAGTATGTTGATATAAAAGGGACGATTGTTGTTGTGGAGTATGTTGATATAGAAGGGAGGATTGTTGTTGTGGAGTATGTTGATATAGAAGGGAGGATTGTTGTTGTGGAGTATGTTGATATAGAGGTGAGGTATACCCATGTGGAGTATGTTGATATAGAAGGGAGGATTGTTGTTGTGGAGTATGTTGATATAGAAGGGAGGATTGTTTTTATGGAGTATGTTGATATAGAAGGGAGGATTGTTGTTGTGGAGTATGTTGATATAGAGGTGAGGTATGCCCATGTGGAGTATGTTGATATAGAAGGGAGGATTGTTGTTGTGGAGTATGTTGATATAGAATAGAAGGATTGTTGTTGTGGAGTATGTTGATATAGTGGTGAGGTATGCCATGTGGAGTATGTTGATATAGAAGTGAGTATCGCTATTGATGGATTCGTTGTTATAGATGCGAGGGTTGTTGCAATTCTCACAGTAATTGGACATAGCATGATATAGTAAATGTAATATTAAAGTAAGTAAAGTAAGTCAAGTACCCCCGTCACGCCAAGTGGCATATAGGGAAATATGGTGTTAGTGACCATAAACGTTACAGACCTTCAGCACATGATTTTGGGGTAATGTGGTCGGTATTACGCCCGTGCCGCTTCACTTTCCCAGAAAAAAATCAGGTATCCATTAAAGGCTGGGTGAACCCGGAAACCGTCGTTGGGATCGAACCCTACCCCTTGTCCTTTGTAGTCCAGTTCACTAACCACTGAGCTATCGCGGCTCCCAATGTAATATTAAAGTGTCTCAATTTTGGACAAACTAAAGCTTCTTCAGCAGAGTCCATGAAGTCGTGAAGGTTATTGCAGCCCCCATATCAACTTCATGGTTTATGTGGTATCGGCTGAAATAGATTTATTTTCTTTTATTTCCCCATTCAAAGCACTAAGCTCATTCACAATCTCTAAAACAATCAACGCTCTTGTAACATGTAAATTGACTTTATTTCACACTCCCCTATTAATCTCACTGCTCTAATCCTCTTATGTCTTAATTTTTTTTTAATTAAAAAATCTAGTTTGACCTTTCCTTTCTAGTTCCCATCTCTGCGATCTGGATTTTTGCATTGCTGAATACATAATGCAGAGCTTACATTATAAATCCTGAGAAATGCTGGATTGCCCTGATTTTAACAAATAAAAGTATTTCTAACATACAAAAACGATTATATTAACTATCAAATCTATATATCCGTTTTCAATACTGCTTTGTATTTCTGACTGCAGATTTGACTATATAGTTTTCATCATAATCATAAAGTACGTAGCGCTATTTCATGAGTTGTGTATCTCAGTGCATTGCTTTAGTTTGTATTCCAGTGTACCTGATTTCAAAAAGTGAAATGTATGTTGTCTGGTTGGAACCATAGACTTTTCGGCTCCGGAGACGTATTTAAGAACATTGCTACTGCCGGGAAATGTTAGTGCCAAGGGGACAAATAAGATTATGTACCATCGTTAGTATAACACCACATCCAGCTATAGATTTACTAAAACTCGCGGTCAGAAAATAAAACCGGAAAACCCTCCAACTAGTGTGACGTTTTCAGCTACAGGAGCTATAGACGGCTGACTTCACTCTACCGACAACCGCCCCGGCTCGCAAAACTGAAAACGTCACGCTAGTTGGAGGTTTTCCTGAAGTTTTCTTTCAACCCGCCGGCCTAAGTAAATCTATTGTTGGCAGTGGTGAGACGTCACAGACAATACAACATTTATCATTGACGTGGGTACGAGTGATTATATTTAATAGAACTGGTCTACGAGGACATGATGTCGAGCTCTCTTATATAGGGTGTTTATAAAGTCTCACTATACTTGGTATCTAGGTCAATTTGAAAAAAATGTTTATGACGTCATCACAATATGTGCTCAATGGTAAGTTCACTTGTTGCGACAGTTTTCTTATGACTTGTCTGGACTTTTAAGGATTCTGTCTTGGATATCTAAACATATTTCATCATTCACAGCAGGCCTACCAGATCGTGGAGCATCTTCCACATTTCCAGTAGCAATAAACTTATTCAACAAATTTCATTGACAGTGGGAGCACATATTGTGATGACGTCATAAACATTTTTTTTTCAAATTGACCTAGATACCAAGTGTAGTGAGACTTATAAACACCCTGTACAATTAACGTCTTCTATGTTCTCACAGCCATATTTCTTCAACTTCTATGTTCTCACATCCATATTTCTTCAACTTCTATGTTCTCACAGCCATATTTCTTCAACTTCTATGTTCTCACAGCCATATTGTTTCGACTTCTATGTTCTCACAGCCATATTTCTTCAACTTCTATGTTCTCACAGCCATATTCTTCAACTTCTATGTTCTCACAGCCATATTTCTTCAACTTCTGTGTTCTCACAGCCATATTTCTTCAACTTCTGTGTTCTCACAGCCATATTTCTTCAACTTCTATGTTCTCACAGCCATATTTCTTCAACGTCTGTGTTCTCACAGCCATATTTCTTCAACTTCTATGTTCTAACAGCCATATTTCTTCAACCGGCATGGCTGCATTGTGCCGCTCAACGTCATCATTGTGTGCCGTCTCAACATCGAAGGTTGGCTACAATAGAGCGCCATTCCGATCCTCTGTCTCTGTCTTTGATAAATGTAGCTTGTAATAGGCTGAGCTGTCCATCTTTTGATGCTACCCGCCCATGTTAGTCTTGGTCTGCCTCTGCCTCTTTTACCTTGTATTTTTCCTTCCAAAGATTACCTTTAGTAGGCTACTGTATCTTTTAATATGCCCTTGACTTTTTAAAATTGTATTTACTAGTTCTATTTTCATTTTTCGTTGTTTTAAGACTTCATCGTTTGTTTTTCTTTTCTTTCCATCCGATTTTTTCCTATTCTTCTATAAATCCACATTTCAAAGGCTTCAATGTTCTATTGCTTTCTAGTTTAATGTCCATGTTTCTACACCACACAGGAATGCTCTGAAGTTATAATAATGTTATGTCGCTAGTTTACGACAAACTAATGTCTGCACCTTTCGGACACACCTGTCTTCCACATGAGAAGATTTGTTTACTAATTGTTGCCTGAGCAGGGGCAATTTTTGGCCTTAGTTTTTCAACATTTAACTGCCTAGAGTTCTTAATGTGCTAATGTAATTACCCATAATTATATTTATTAATTTGATTAAAATGCTTACTTCCTTATATTGTATATTTATGTAACACTTAATGCAATTGACACCACTTTTATTCATTTATTTAGGGGGTGGGGGGGGGGGGGAAGAGTAGGGCTTTCAGCTGTTACTCCACAGGCAAAAATACCACCACCATCTTTTTCTACTCTCGTTTTGCTACTCTCGTATTGCTGCTCTCGTTTTACTACTCTCGTTTTGCTACTCTCGTTTTGCTACTCTCGTTTTGATACTCTCGTTTTACTACTCTCGTTTTGATACTCTCGTTGCAGGGCCAGATTTAGGCCTAGGTTGAATAGACTACAGCTTAGGGACTCACAAACCGAAGAGGCCTAATGTTTACTTATATAGCAATCTACGATAGAGACCTTCTGATGGTAAACAGGTACTCAAAGTTTCTTTTAATCTAGCCAGATAGGGCATCAACATCTCTAAATCCGGCCTTGTCTTGTCAATTCTTTTCTTTTTCTGTGGGTCTCGATACCTTTCTCTTTGAATGTGGACTCCACTCAAGTATATTTCTAGCGCTACAGTTGTCCAGCGTACACATATGTACTGGAAATCTACAGAATATATCCTTAATAGTAACCTATTGTAGCGCACAAATTGTATTTTTCTTGCAAATAGTATTCCACAAAATCAAAGCCATGAAAAAGAAAATTATAAACGTCAATAATTCAAACAAGTTAAAAACATTATTTACCTCGCATAAATAAAAGAAGTGGATCGAATTTAAATTGAGAAAATCAACATAAGATCAAATAAAGTCTGGACAGTATTGTATGATGTGAGGAAAATATCAGCGAATACATTGTTAGCCATAACAACCCTTGGACTTAGCCCCAAAAAAGCCGTATTGTGTATGTTATTATACACAAACGTACCATCGGCGATCAATAAACATACAAATGACATGCAGCGAAAATGTTGATAAAAAAAAAGAAATTCTTACGATTTCATGCAAAGATAGGACAACAGATGAAATTGTTGTAAAAGAAGTATTTGAATAGAATTATAATCGTATGAATACAATTGGGGAAAATATAATTACCGTTTTTATTAGAGCGTTTTATAACATTAGACAAAGGACCCAGTCTTAATACCAAAAAGACAGAAATAATGGTAGCAACAAAGAAAATGATATCATCGTAATACGCAATAAAGACAAGTGGAATAATATTAAAACAGGTAAATGAATTTAATTATTTGGGAACAATGTTAACCTCAGATGGTAGATGTACAATAGAGGTAAGATATAAAATGGCTCAGGCAAAAGCAGCTTTCCAAAAAAGGAGAAAAATACTGTGTAATTCATTTTTGACAATGGAAACAAGAAAAAGACTTCTTAAATGGTATGTAGAGTCAGTCTAAACATATGGATGTGAATCATGGATAATAGGACAAGAGACAAGAAAATCACTGGAGGCTGTAGAAATGTGATTTTAAAGAAGAAAGTGGAGAATACCATGGACAGCTAAAAAAGTAATGAAAACGTTCTGAAAGAAGTCAAAGCAAAAAGAGAGCTAATTTTCAATATTAGGAAGAAACAATCATCATTTTTGGCCATGTTATGAGAATGGAATAGCTGGAATATATTGTGACAACTGTGAAAATTGAGGGACGAAGAGATAAAAGGAAGCAAAGAGAAAAGATATCACACAGCTGTAAGAGAATGGTTTGACAGAAGGTCAACAACAGAAATGATAAATAACTGTCGAGATTTAAAGTTGTGGAGAGACCTGATCACCTACGCCAGCAGGCATGGTACTTTGATGATGATGATGATGATGACGATGATGATGACGATGATGCTGGTGATGATGATGATGATGATGATGATGACGCACGATGCTGGTGATGATGCTGGTGATGATGATGATGCTGGTGATGATGATGATGATGGTGATGATGATGCTGGTGATGATGATGATGATGATGATGATGATGATAACGTTAGAAGCATTAAACACTTATTCCTCACAGACACAACTAAAGCAAAGAGTAGAAGAGGATGACATTTGTAGAGAAGAATCTTAGAGACGTATCCAGAATGAAACAGTGGACAAAAGATGACTGAGTTTAATTAGACAAATCTCGTTAGAGAGAAATGAGAAAACGCATTATCGCCCATACCAAACGACACGGCAATAAAAGATTGATGAATGTAGCCATTAGGTTGTTTCCAGAATGCAATCCTGCCACTATTGCTATATCTTATGTACATAAACCGTACAAGCGATTGCACCCAGGATTAAAACTACAATTGGCTTTCTCCAGATGGTTACACCCTCTCAATCACCGTGGAATTTATAGCCATAAAAAGCAATACCAAGCAGTCACTTGTAACATAATCTATCTTTGATGGGGAAAAGTGAGAAAATCGATATTTAGTTAAAATGAATGAAGAAGAAACTAACACTCTCATCCTAAAAAACAAAGCAACAGAGTGACAAAGTGGAAGAAAACTTTTAATAGAAGGTCATTATAGCTTGGAATTAGAAAATAAGGGTAGACAAAAGTCACCACATATAAAATAAAAGTTTGCAACGATTGAATAAATGATGAAACAACTGGGAAACAAACAGTGCACTAAAGAAGCACAACACCGATATAATGAAAACAGTTTCAGATGACGAGATTGCAGCAAAGATAACAGATTTAAAATCAAACTTTATGAATGCTAGCAAATTACAAGGCCAACTGGAATAAATACCATCATGTGCAAAAATAAGACAAAATGATAGACTTCTTGTAATGTGTGTCGAAAGAGGAAGAAAGACACAGCAACAAATTAACAATTAAATTGTGATGATTAATAATCGCATACATCAGGGAACAGAGACTGAAAGCAGACTTCAGTTGGACAACTTCATGAGCTAAATGGAGATAATCATAAGGAAGTCATTTAACACTAAACATGTGACAGTGTTGTAGATTATAAGTCATTTAACACTAAACATGTAACAGTGTTGTAGATTATAAGTCATTTAACACTAAACATGTAACAGTGTTGTAGATTATAAGTCATTTAAACTAAACATGTAACAGTGTTGTAGATTATAAGTCATTTAACACTAAACATGTAACAGTGTTGTAGATTATAAGTCAGTTAACACTAAACATAAGACAGTGTTGTAGATTATAAGTCATTTAACACTAAACATGTAACAGTGTTGTAGATTATAAGTCATTTAACACTAAACATGTGACAGTGTTGTAGATTATAAGTCAGTTAACACTAAACATGTGACAGTGTTGTAGATTATAAGAAAGTCATTTAACACTAAACATGTGAGAGTGTTGTAAATTATAAGAAAGTCATTTAACACTAAACATGTGACAGTGTTGTAAATTATAAGAAAGTCATTTAACACTAAACATGTGACAAAGTTGTTGATTATTAAAAGGTTGTCATGGTAAAACAGGAAAAAAACACTGCCAATTTGTTTGAAAAGTGAAAATGAGAACAATGAATAGCGTAAAGTTGAAACAAAGAGAAAATACATCAGAGAATGTCTTGATTCATCTGTACGCTCATATGAATTAGTTACCAAAGCAACACAAATATGGAGGTGAACAAATCTTCATTCTTACATGACTCTCTCAAGTTGTAAGAACTGCTCATATGGAAACTTTGAAATAACAGTCGGTTCATTCTTTCATTTTATTTGTTCACACAAAGAGTCTATGGTTGGCTGGAATATCCAGGAGGTTAAGTCCAAATACCGATATAGACAACTTGACTTGTTACGTTACTGTCATGCCCCATTAACTGTCACATATATACATATATATATGCAGAATATATGGCCCTTGTCGTCTTGACAGACGATTGGTAGCAAGCAAGATCAATCATGCTAAGTCAGTAGTTCGGTAAAATATTAATGTCTTATGCTGGATGCTGCTTTACTGAACATCTTCTCTCGTGGCTGAATCTGTCAATATTGGACAGACAGATCCATCCATAGAATGAAATGTGTTGTACCTGGCCTTATCTCCTTTCTCCTGTGCCTCTTGTCTTCTGAATTTGATATCAGCACTGCCTCGAAAGTTGCTGTGCTATTTTTTTTTATTTTTGTTCTCCATGTACTACGATATGCAGCTAGATTTTCTCAGTTTCTTTCACTTATAGAAAATTCCCTCAAGGAAGCCCTGCAAACATTCTTATATCTCAGCACTGGTCTGCCCTTTGGTCCCCTTCCTTCCTTCCTTAAGTTCGCCATATAATATTTGTTTTGGTAACATGAGAGATTGTCATTCTTCTTTCATGGCCCAGCCACCTTAGTCTACGGCTCCTAAACGTTGCTATGATCGATGGAAGTTTGGCTCGTTGTAAAAACATCAGAGTTAGTTACTTTGTCCTGCCATTTGATGTTAATAATCTTGCGAAGGCAAAGCACATGAAAGCTGTTTAACTTTTCTCCTGACCTGCATAGGTAGTCCAACTTGCTGATCTGTATAGAAGTGTACTAAGCACACAACTTTGGTAAATTGGAATCTTCGTCCTGAGTGTTTATTTGGTGTTGGCTCATGTTCTATCTTTCATCATCATCATCATTGTGTGCCATACGGTTGGCTTAGACAATCATGTCCTTACACAATCTTCTATCCACAGTGCATCGTATCAGTTCTATTTGCTGACTGTTTTCCGTGCCATGACACCAAGCTATCCAGTATTTTCTCTCTTTATCGTCCGCTCTATCTTTAAGTTTACCAAATAAGGAATCTGAATCAGAAATTTATTTTTTCTTCAATGGAGACAGACCATAAAACAGAGATAGGTGAACTTTCTCACAGATTCAAGGGATGTGTTATTTAGCTGCGGGACTGCCTACACCTTGTTAAAGCACCACAGTCTTTAATATACTTATTGACAGGGAGAATAAATCACATTATCTAGCTAGATTGTCAATCATTGACCGCAGGACGGATTCATTTTTCTAATGGCCATAGATTGGATTATGAAAATAACTCAAAACAACAGAAATGTAATCCAGTGGTCACTGACCAAGCAACTTGATGATCTAGACTTTGCTGATGATATTGCTCTTTTATCAGTAGTAGTAGCCTCCGTCAGTCATAGTTGACTATAGTAGCCTCCGTCAGTCATAGTTGACTATAGTAGCCTCCGTCAGTCATAGTTGACTATAGTAGCCTCCGTCAGTCATAGTTGACTATGGTAGCCTCCGTCAGTCATAGTTGACTATGGTAGCCTCCGTCAGTCATAGTTGACTATGGTAGCCTCCGTCAGTCATAGTTGACTATAGTAGCCTCCGTCAGTCATAGTTGACTATAGTAGCCTCCGTCAGTCATAGTTGACTATAGTAGCCTCCGTCAGTCATAGTTGACTATAGTAGCCTCCGTCAGTCATAGTTGACTATAGTAGCCTCCGTCAGTCATAGTTGACTATAGTAGCCTCCGTCAGTCATAGTTGACTATAGTAGCCTCCGTCAGTCATAGTTGACTATAGTAGCCTCCGTCAGTCATAGTTGACTATAGTAGCCTCCGTCAGTCATAGTTGACTATAGTAGCCTCCGTCAGTCATAGTTGACTATGGATTTTTCAGCGCCCCTAGCAATAATATTTTTTCTTTCCTTTCGCCCGTGTATTCTCTTTCTCCATGAATCTGTCCTCTTCTTGTTTGAGGTGAACCTTTAGAGTGTGTTTCCAGAGATTGCGGTCTGCAGCTTTGTCTTCCCATGCTGCAGGGTTTGTGCTCAGAGTCTTCATGTTGCGTTTACACACATCTACAAATCGAAGTTTTGGGCGCCCCTAGTTCTTTTACCATCTGCCAGTTGTCCGTAGAGTATATCTTTGGTATGTGGCCATCGTTCATACGGTGTACATGGCCGAGCCCACGTAACCTACGTTGTTTGAGCAGCGTGTAGATATTCGGTAGGCCTGTGCAAGTCACGACCTCTACGTTTGTCACTTCATCCTTCCAGGTGATACCAAGAATACGTCGCAGACATCGCATATGGAATGCATTTAGCCTTCTCTCCTGCTTTACATAGGTTGTCCATGATTCGCTGCCATACAGGAGGATACTAATTATGCAGGCATTGAACACTGTGGCTTTTGTTTTAATTGCCAGTTGCCAGACACACCTAGAAAGACGGGCAAAGGTTGTAGCAGCTTTACCAATACGAGTGTCAATTTCTGTATCTAAAGATAATCTGTCGCTGATGATGGACCCTAGGTAGTTATACTGCCGCACGATATCAAGTTTATAGTTGTCGATAGAGATTTCAGGTGTTACTTCGACGTCCTGACCGAGTATGTTAGTTTTCTGCAAACTTATTGTTAGACCGAAGTCTCGGCAGGCATGTGAAAAGCGATGTACCATGCTCTGGAGTTCTTCCTGACTTTGCGTGACAAGTGCAGCGTCGTCAGGAAATGACAGATCTCTAATAGAGATATGTCTGACCTTAGACCTTGCCTTTAGTCTTGAGAGATTGAACATTCGACCATCAGATCTAGTATGCAGATAGACTCCTTCATTCATATGTGAGAATGTATGTTTCAATAGAAAAGCAAAGAAGATTCCAAATAGAGTTGGAGCAAGAACGCATCCCTGCTTAACGCCGCTGCGTTTGCCGAAGGGTTGTGATGTGCTGCCGTCGTATTGGATGGTGCCCTTCATGTCCTCGTGAAACGATTTGACTAGCGTCAGTAGAGTATGTGGGTACCCTATTTTGGAAAGTATTTTGAAAAGACCTTCTCTGCTGACAAGATCAAATGCTTTTGTAATGTCGATAAAGGCTATGAAGAGAGGTTTTCTCTGCTCTCTAGATTTTTCTTGAAGCAGACGTAAAGAGAAAATCATGTCCCTATCACATAGCCATCAAAAGATGCAAGATAAAATGAGCATGCTTGATGAGAGATCACAACAGATGGGACTGAAAATAAATATACAGAAGACCAAAATTATGAGAATTAATGCAGTTGGCAAAAATCAAATAAAAATAGGAGAAATACCTCTACCAGACGTACAATCTTACATATATCTAGGTAGTAACATAGACAAAGAGGGAGAAACAGAGAAGGATACCAAAAAAGGATATCAAAAGCAAGAGGAGCATTTGTTGCACTGGAAACATATGGAAGTCCAAAGAAATTAGGTTGATTACTAAAATAAACATTTTCAACTCCAATGTTAAGTCAGTCTTATTATAGGTCTGTTAAACATGGAGAACAACAAAATTGACAATCATGAAGATACAGACTTGCATTAATGGATGCTTACTCAGAATAAAAGGATGGAAATGGCAGGACAAAATCACTAACATAGAAATATGGAAATGTACCAGTCAAACACCAATGGATAAAGAAATACAGTGAAGACGATAGCGCTGGATAGGACACACACTGCGGAAGTCAACTGAGAGTATTACATAACAGGCCCTTTTGGAATCACCAGGGGAAAAGACAAAGAAGAAGACCAAGGAATTCTTGGAGAAAACAGATGGAAGCAGTGATGAAGATGATGGGAAAGACGTGAAACGATCTTTAAAAAATGGCAAGAAACAGAACGGCTTGGAAAGTGTTTGTTGAAGACTTATGCTCCACAGGGAGCTGAAATGTAGAAGAAGAAGAAGAACACTTCCGAACATCATCGAGTATGTGCAGCGGCTTTCAGAACTTACCATGTCTCTCTACAATAAGTGAACGGATCTATTTGTATTCTTTGACATATTTACTTGTTTCAGTATGTTTATAAAGACAATCAACACAAAAACCTGTAATTGACTATCAATATCTCAACTAATGGCAAAATAAGCAGAAGCATAATACAATGGGGTAGGGTTCAATCCCAACCGACGGCTTCCGGGTTCACCCAGCCTTAAATGGGTACCGGATTTTTTTCTGGGAAAGTAATGCGGCACGGGCGTAATACCGACCACATTACCCCACAAATCATGTGCTGAAGGTCTGTAAAATTTAAGGTCACTAACACCATATTCCCTATACGCCGCCACTTGATGTGACGGGGGTACTTTACTTACTTTTTACTATGTCCTAAGAATCAATAATTCATCCATACATCTTGCTTAAAACCATTACAAACAATTGCTATCGCTTTCAAACATTTTTTCTTGTGTCATGAAATCTTAATGATCAATACAGAACATTCATTATTTTGCCTCAAGTAAAACTTTCTTCTGCTCTGGTGATTTTTTGCTCTGCAGATGTCAAATAAAGAGCTAATCTAGAGCATGTAGACATTAATTGTTGAATAATTAAAGTATAGACTCCCACCGTTTTCATATATCCCATTAGCAGACATTTGTTTTGTCCCAACAGAAATAGAGCTATGTTATTGAATAGAATCGAGTGGAGATATTAAAAACTGTGATCGGTGTTAACAAAGTTAATGTTTCTTTCACATTACAAAAAATATATTCATAGATATAGGTCAAGGTAAAGGTCAAGAAAGTTCAATAACTTGTAATGTTGTTTGTGTGAGTTGTAACTTTCACAGCGTACCGTATTTGGGCATTTAGTTCCAGGTAAAAAGAGGTGTCAGTGTGTTTTTCGCTGTTACTACTTGTCCTGACTCATCTAACCAGGTACTCATCACCTTTTTCAGCTGAGTCGATTAATTTCTAAGAATATGTTGTGACGCCGTGTACAAGTCTTCATCATTCATTGCTTATCTTAAAACCTCAGGCTGGCGTCGATGTAGTCAGAGCATTCTCATATCTACTACGCAGCAATTTCCAATTGCCAAAGAAAGTGTGTCTACTTATCGTCCCTCATGTAATCGTTTTTTCTCTTCTTCAAACTCAGACCAACCCTCACTTTGCATGTCTTATTAACCGTCCACTTCTCACTAACTCACCTGTCCCAATCACCCTAGTTGTAGTAATAGTTTGTCTGTGCCTCATCGTATGTTATTGTTATTCTCGTTTTCTGAAGATGGTTGCATGTAGGCCTAAACGACAGTATTTTGTTGTGTTCTTTATTGTTAAGCTTTTACCGTGCCTCATAGGAGTGTGCGTTACACCCCATTACTGGCTCCTTGGATGTCTCCATGCTTCATAGGAGTGTGCGTTACACCCCATTACTGGCTCCTTGGATGTCTCCATGCTTCATAGGAGTGTACGTTACACCCCATTACTGGCTCCTTGGATGTCTCCATGCCTCATAGGAGTGTACGTTACACCCCATTACTGGCTCCTTGGATGTCTCCATGCCTCATAGGAGTGTACGTTACACCCCATTACTGGCTCCTTGGATGTCTCCATGCCTCATAGGAGTGTACGTACACCCCATTACTGGCTCCTTGGATGTCTCCATGCCTCATAGGAGAGTGTGCGTTACACCCCATTACTGGCTCCTTGGATGTCTCCATGCCTCATAGGAGTGTGCGTTACACCCCATTACTGGCTCCTTGGATGTCTCCATGCCTCATAGGAGTGTGCGTTACACCCCATTACTGGCTCCTTGGATGTCTCCATGCCTCATAGGAGTGTGCGTTACACCCCATTACTGGCTCCTTGGATGTCTCCATGCCTCATAGGAGTGTGCGTTACACCCCATTACTGACTGGCTCCTTGGATGTCTCCAGCAGAAAAGGCTCATCATTTGGCTGTAAATTACTGATTTCTGTGTTGGAAGAATAGCGACACTGGCGTTGAAACTGTTCAATTGATCAAACAGGTCGCAGGTTAAATTGTGTTTGGTTGAGGCTTTAGTCTAATCCATCAAATTAAAACAAACACGTTCATGTATGAATGTATGTTTTGTGAAGCTGCTCATCATCATCAAGTACCGGGCCTGCTGGCGTGGGTGATCATGTCTCTCCACAACTTTTGATCTCGGCAGCTATTTATCATTTCTGTTGTTGACCCTCTGCCAAGCCATTCTCTTAAGCTGTCTGTTATTTTTTTCTCTTTGCTTTCCTCTATCTCTTCGTCCCTCAATTTTTCCAGTTGTTACAATATATTCCAGTTGTTCTCTTCTCATTACATGGCCAAAAAAATGATGATTGTTTCTTCCTAATATTGGAAATTAGCTCTCTTTTGCTTTGACCTCTCTCAGAACATCTTCATTACTCTTCTTAGCTGTCCATGGTACTCTCAACATTCTTCTGTAAAGCCACAATTCTACAGACTCCAGTGATTTTCTTGTCTGTTGTCCTATTGTCCATGATTTGCATCCATATGTTAAGACTGGCTCTACGTAACATTTAAGAACTCTTTTTCTTGTTTCTATTGTCAAAAATGGATTGCGTAGTATGGTCCTCATTTTTTGGAAAGCTGCTTTTGCCTGGGCATTCTGCAATTCACCTCTTTTGTACATCTTCCGTCTGAGGTTAACAAAGTTCCCAAATATTTAAATTCATTTACCTGTTTTAATATTGTTCCATTTGTCTTTATTTTGGACTGAGATCTTTTTCTTGGTGTTACCATTACCTCTGTCTTTTTACTATTAAGGCTGAGTCTTTTATTTTTGCTTTCTTTCACTATAATCTCCAACATTTCTTGTAACTCATTTTCACTCTTAGCGATTAAGACTGTATCATCAGTTAACCTTAGATTATTTATATTATGACCTCCAATTTTATTCCAGGCATGCCCTTTATGGATCTTAAAATAATCTCACTATAAATATTAATCAAATCTGGTGACAGCACACAACCTTGTCTAACACTGTTTTATTTGTTGAAACATTCCCAATTGGCTTCCAGTTCTTATGGCCGCTGTTTGTTGCCAGTACATTTTCTTTATTATCTTAGATCTTTGCTGTCTATGTTTATGTTTTCTAAAATTGTGATTATTACTTGGTGCTTTACTTTGTCAAATGCCTTGGTGTAATCTTTGAAACATAGGTATAGATCTGTTTTCACCTCTATGGCTCTTTCTACTAAAGATCTTTTGATATAAATGGCATTGTTTGTTCCTTTATCTCTAACAAAACCACACTGTTCATCGCTAATTTCTGGTCTGATTTTGTTTCGCACTCTTCGCATGATGATTCTTAGTAATAATTTAGTCATATGACTCATAAGGCTTACTGTGCGATGATCATCGCATTCAATCGCACCCGATTTCTTTGGTAGAGCTATGAATATTGATTTGAGCATGTCGTCTGTTATATATCCACTGTTGTAGATATCATTCAATATTTTTGTTATTATTTCTATTCCAAAATCACCCATGGCTTCAATCTCTTCTTTAGTTATTATCAGGTCAGAAGCTTTGCCTGCTTCCATATTGCGCAAGGCGTCTTCCATTTCTTCTCTGAGTATTTCTGGTCCTTCTCCATTATCCTTTATATTTACTTCAGTTCGTTCATCATTATAAAGATCCTAATGTATTCTGTCCATTGTTCCTTATGTTTCCTGATCAATCAACAGTTCTCCATCCTTTGATCTTAGACATCCAGTTTTTGATTGCGTTTTCTTCCTGTTAATTCTTCAATTTGTTTGTATATAGCTTGAGCATCTCCTTTTTGTGCATTTCAATCTCTTTGCATCTATCTTTAGCCATGCTTCTTTTGGTTCATTGCATTTTACTACAATTTCTTTATTTATTCTCTTATACTAATCTTATTTTCTTTATTTTTCTTCTTGTATCCATTAGCTGCAAAATGTCATCTGTCATCCATTTCTTTCTTTAATTTATCTCACTGGTGGTATGAACTCTTTAATGTTTGTTGCATTGATTCTTTTAGCATTTCCACTGTTCATCAATGCTTTGTATCTTCTTTATTGCATTGTACCGGTTCTGAATTGTGATTTTATATTTGTCTTGCAGCTTGTTGTCTGATTTTAGTAAATCTAAATTTAACTTGATGTTAACTGAGGCTCGTTTTGTGTTTAATTTTACTCTAAGCTCTCCCACAAGTGGTACATGATCACTATTGCGAGAATGTTGCTGTAGATGATGAGAGCCATGTCTGCATCGATGTTCCTCTGTCGTGGGTTTCTGCCCCCTGGAGAATGTTGCTGTAGATGATGAGAGCCATGTCTGCATCTATGTTCCTCTGTCGTGGGTTTCTGCCCCCTAGAGAATGTTGCTGTAGTAGATGAGAGCCATGTCTGCATCGATGTTCCTCTGTCGTGGGTTTCTGCCCCCTAGAGAATGTTGCTGTAGATGATGAGAGCCATGTCTGCATCGATGTTCCTCTGTCGTGGGTTTCTGCCCCCTGGAGAATGTTGCTGTAGATGATGAGAGCCATGTCTGTATCGATGTTCCTCTGTCGTGGGTTTCTGCCCCCTAGAGAATGTTGCTGTAGATGATGAGAGCCATGTCTGTATCGATGTTCCTCTGTCGAAGATCCTCAACGTTGTCAACGAATGTGGTATTGATGCAATTAAAGGGTTCAATGTTTGTCCATTTGATGATCGAGCTGGGTGGCTGAGTGGTTAGTGTGCTCGCCTCGGTGGCTTAGTGGTTAGTGTGCTCGCCTCGGGGCTGAGTGGTTAGTGTGCTCGCCTCGTGGCTGAGTGGTTAGTGTGCTCGCCTCGGTGGCTGAGTGGTTAGTGTGCTCGCTTTCTGATGAGAAGGGTCCGGGTTCAGTACCAGACGCGGCGGATTTTTTTTTCTGACCGGGGTTTACCCAGCCGTTCAAATGGCATCATAGATTATTCTGGGTAGTTGAGTGGCCTGGGGTGATACCGACCCTATAACCCAAAAATGTGCCGCGGTCATAGAAACATATGGTCCTAACACCATATTCAAAACTAAATGCCATGAAGAATATGTGGCACAATACCAGAAAGGCAGTAAAATTAAAATTATTGAGGACATGTATCTTATCTATAGCAACTATTGTTGCGATCATGTACAATCTCGCAAACAGCAAAGAAAAAAATCCATTCATTCTACACAATACTGCAGAAAAATCCTTAAGTACTCTGGATAATGAAAAAGGCAATAAAGACATTAAAGAGTTAAAAATCAAAAGAACTAACTTAAACACCATTCTACAGAGGTAATTAAAATACTATGTTCAAGTCAAAAGACACAGCGGTCTGCAAAGAAAAATGATTGAAAACATGTTCCTGGGCAACGTATCAGGGGCAGACCAAGAAGAATGTAGTTTCAAGACATCCAGGAGACTTGAACATGACAACAGAAGAAGCTGGAGATCTGGCTGGAGATCTAGCTGGAGACAGGGATTCTTTCAGAGGGTAGTGGTGAATGCAACGTTCTGTGGGAGATCTGGCTAGAGACAGAGTTTCTTTCAGAAGGGTGGTGGTGAATGCAACGTTCTGTGGGAGATCTGGCTAGAGACAGAGGTTCTTTCAGAAGGTGGTAGTGAATGCAACGTTCTGTGGGAGATCTGGCTAGAGACAGGGATTCTTTCAGAAGGGTGGTGGTGAATGCAACATTCTGTGGGAGATCTGGCTAGAGACAGAGATTCTTTCAGAAGGGTGGTGGTGAATGCAACGTTCTGTGGGAGATCTGGCTAGAGACAGGAATTCTTTCAGAAGGGTGGTGGTGAATGCAACGTTCTGTGGGAGATCTGGCTAGAGACAGAGATTCTTTCAGAAGGGTGGTGGTGAATGCAACGTTCTGTGGAGATCTGGCTAGAGACAGAGATTCTTTCAGAAGGGTGGTGGTGAATGCAACGTCTTGAAAAGGACACAGGACTTTATGATGATGGTAAACAACATATTCCTCATACGCCTAGCAAGACGTGGAGGGAACCTTCACTGTACCATCTGATAATGATAATTTTCCTTCAGTGGAATTCTCTTATGTTGTGTGGCTTATATGGAAGGTGAATATACATGATTTAGTTGTGAAGAATATGACCTTACGATGGTGATATTGAGGAAGATAAAAGGCAGGGTGTTTATAAAGTCTCACTACACTTGGTATCTAGGTCAATTTGAAAAAAAATGTTTATGACGTCATCACAATATGTGCTCCCACTGTCAATGAAATTTGTTGAATAAGTTTATTGCTACTGGAAATGTGGAAGATGCTCCACGATCTGGTAGGCCTGCTGTGAATGATGAAATATGTTTAGATATCCAGACAGAATCCTTAAAAGTCCAGACAAGTCATTAAGAAAACTGTCGCAACAAGTGAACTTACCATTGAGCACATATGTGATGACGTCATAAACATTTTTTTCAAATTGACCTAGATACCAGTGTAGTGAGACTTTATAAACACCCTATAGTAAAGTTAGGATGACTACGAGGAAGACGAAAAATGATGATTAAAACGTAGAATATAAATATCCCTGCAATGAAGATCACATAATAAAGAGAAAAGCAATACAGATTATGGAGAACTTGAGAGATAAGGGAACCGCGATAGCTCAGTGGTTAGTGAACTGGACTACAAAGGACAAGATGTAGGGTTCGATCCCAACCGACGGCCCCGGTTCACCCAGCCTTTAATGGGTACCGGATTTTTTTCTTGGAAAGTAAAGCAGCACGGCCGTAATACCGACCACATTGCCCCAAAAATCATGCGCCAAGGTCTGTAAAATGTATGGTCACTAACACCATATTCCCTATACGCCACTGGCCTGACGGGGGTACTTTACTTTTTTTTTTTTTTTGCTTTACTTGAGAGATAAGTTTGAAGTTATAATTATGAATATAATTATTAAAATGTAAAAAAAAAAAAACTAACTAAAAATAGATGATAAATAACGATGATAAAACCTGCGATTGAATGAAAGAAGTAATTATGAGAAACAATAATGAAAGCTATTACTAGCTCTTTTTCCCAGTATAGATCAGAAATGAAGAACTGTGTACTTGTTTTCTATATAGCACCGATGAAGTCTCCTTCCCACTTCTATTGACAAAGATTTTTTAAATAAAACGTTTTTCATTTTCTGAAATGCTATTTTGGCCTGAGCTATTCTGCTTTTTTTATTTTTTGCACCAGTTAGAATTTTTATTTATGATTTCTCTCTGCGGCAACCACCCCTGGTTTCAGCAGCGAGGCCCGGCTTGAAACGTAATTACTCATCGACGGAAAAAATATGAGTACCTTCGAAGACGAGTTATCTGCGTGTGCGGCGAGGGGCCCCTGTGCACACGGCTGCCAGGGAAAAATGGATTAACACGCAAATTTCAGTTCCTAGCTATAGTCTCCAGGACTTCGACAGAGGTCATGTGGGCGAACGAAAAAAAAAATTCTGCTTTTTTTGCTATTTTTGCATTGTTATGCATCTTCCATCTGATGTTATTATTGTACCCAAGTATTTGACTCGTTGCACTTGTTTCAGATTTGTCCCATTTAATTATGTGCTCCATGATGGTGATGAATTTATTACTATATTATTCTATTACTATTCTAAATTACTGTTCTAAAATACTATTCCGAATAATATTCTAAAAAATATTCTAAAATAGTATTCTAAAATACTATTCTAAAATACTATTATAAAATACTATTCTAAAATACTATTCTAAAATAATATTCTAAAATTCTATTCTAAATAATATTCTAAAAAAATATCTAAAATAATATTCTAAAATACTATTCTAAAATACTATTCTAAAATACTATTTAAAATACTATTCTAAAAAAATTATTCTAAAATACTATTCTAAAATACTATTCTAAAATACTGTTCTAAAAAAATATTCTAAAATACTATTCTAAAATACTATTCTAAAATAATATTCCAAATACTGTTCTAAAATAATATTCTAAAATACTATTCTAAAATACTATTCTAAAATAATATTCTAAAATACTGTTCTAAAATACTATTCTAAATAATATTCTAAAATACTGTTCTAAAATACTATTCTAAAATAATATTCTAAATACTAATCTAAAAACTATTCTAAATACTATTCTAAAATACTATTCTAAAATACTATTCTAAAATACTATTCTAAAATACTGTTCTGAAATAATATTCTAAAATAATATTCTAAAATAATATTCTAAAATAATATTCTAAAATACTATTCTAATATAATATTCTAAAATAATATTCTAAAATACTATTTTAAAATACTATTCTAAAATACTATTGTAAATACTATTATAAAATAATATTCTAAAACACTATTCTAAAATACTGTTCTAAAATACTATTCTAAAATACTATTCTAAAATACTATTCTAAAATAATATTCTAAAATACTGTTCTAAAATACTATTCTAAAATACTATTCTAAAATGGAAAGCAAACAAGACCTAAGAGGAAATGCACACAGAAATAAAGAGAATGACTAATAAAAATAAAAAAAGCCACAGAAGGTGGATGCATTGCAGACAAAAAAGGAAAAATGCTAACAGACAATAAGGATATCATAGATAGATGGCAGGAATATATAACAGAACTATTTCATGATCAAGGGACAGAAACCATTATAAATGTACATCAGGCTATAAAATCTTAAAATCTGAGGTGGAAAAAGCTATAAAAACAATGAAAAGGGGAAAAGCAGTAGGACCTGAAAGCATACAGATAGAGATGATACAGGCACTTGAAGATTTTGGCATTGAAGTGATTACAGACATATGCACGACATATACCACACAGGATACATACCAAATGAACTAAAAACATCAACTTTCATTGCATTGCCTAAAAGAATGGTGCAGTTGAATGCAGTGACTTTAGAACAATAAGCCTAATGAGCCATGTTACAAAAATCTTGCTAAAAGTTTATACAAGGAAGGATTCAGAATAAAATCAATACTGAATTAGATGAGCAGCAATTTGGATTTATGAAATAGCGGGACAAAAGAAGCCATATTCTGCATGAGAACATTAATCGAAAAATACACAGAAGTAAACAAACCAATATTATGCCTGCTTCATAGACTACACCAAAGCTTTTGATAGAGTACACCACAAACAACTTATAGAATGCCTAAAGAGATACATCTAGATGACATGGATATACGACTAATATGCAATCTATACTGGGAGCAAACAGCAATATAAAATATAACAAAGAGTTCTCTACACCCATTGATATAAAGAGGAGTAAGACAAGGATGCATCCTATCACCAAGCTTGTTCAATCTATACACTGAGCAAATTTTTAAAAACATCATAGAGATGCCAGGCCTACAAATTAATGGAAAGATAATCAATAACCTAAGATATGCTGACGATACTTTACTACTAGCAGAAAATCCTAAAGACCTACAACAATTACTTAATGTAATAAACACGACAAGCAAAAAATATGGACTAGATATGAATATCAAAAAGACTAAAACTATGATCATAAACAAAGAAATACTCAAACCCACAAGTGGATATCAAAGTTGAAGGAATAGACCTGGAGACAGTTCCGAACTACAACTACCTTGGACATACTATAACCAGTGATGGAAAATGTACATCTGAAATAAACAAAAGAATAGGAATGGCAAAAAGTAATTTTAATGTCATGAAGGACATACTAACCAAAACAAATAACACCAGAGCTAAAACTAAGAATAGCAAAATGTTACATCTTCTCAATATTCCAATATGGTGCTGAAAGATGGACATTAGACAAGAAACAGAACAGAGAATTGAAGCCTTTGAAATGTGGATATATAGAAGAATAGGTAGAATTGGATGGAAGGAAAAGAAAAACAAATGACAAAGTCTTAAAACAACTAAAAATGAAAAGAGAACTTCTGAACACAATTAGAACAAGACAAATCGATTCTTAGGCCATGTTAAAAGACACAACAGCCTACTGAAAGTGATCCTGGAGGGGAAAATACAAGGTAAAAGAGGCAGAGGCAGACCAAGATTAACATGGACGAGTAACATCAAAAGATGGACAAATCAACCGATGACAACCTGCACCATCAAAGCAAGAGATAGAGCAAAATGGCGCTCAATGGTAGCCAACCTTCGTTGCGGAGACGGCACTCAATGATGATGATTCTAAAATACTATTCTAAAATACTATTGTAAAATTATGTTCTAAAATAATATTCTAAAACACTATTCTAAAATACTGTTCTAAAATACTATTCTAAAATACTATTCTAAAATACTATTCTAAAATAATATTCTAAAATACTGTTCTAAAATACTATTCTAAAATCATCATCATCATTGAGTGCCGTCTCCGCAACGAAGGTTGGCTACCATGGAGCGCCATTTTGCTCTATCTCTTGCTTTGATGTGCAGTTGTCATCGGTTGATTTGTCCATCTTTTGATGTTACTCGTCCATGTTAATCTTGGTCTGCCTCTGCCTCTTTACCTTGTATTTTCCCCTCCAGGATCACTTTCAGTAGGCTGTTGTGTCTTTTAACATGGCCTAAGAATCGCATTTGTCTTGTTCTAATTGTGTTCAGAAGTTCTCTTTTCATTTTTAGTTGTTTTAAGACTTTGTCATTTGTTTTCTTTCCTTCCATCCAATTCTACCTATTCTTCTATATATCCACATTTCAAAGGCTTCAATCTCTGTTCTGTTTTCTTGTCTAATGTCCTGTTTCAGCACCATATAGGAATATTGAGAAGATGTAACATTTTGCTATTCTAAAATACTATTCTAAAATGGAAAGCAAACAAGACCTAAGAGGAATGCCCACAGAAATAAAGAGAATGACTAATAAAAATAAAAAAGCCACAGAAGGTGGATGCATTGCAGACAAAAAAGGAAAAATGCTAACAGACAATAAGGATATCATAGATAGATGGCAGGAATATATAACAGAACTATTTCATGATCAAAGGGACAAGAAACCAGTTATAAAATGTACATCAGGCTATAAAATCTTAAAATCTGAGGTGGAAAAAGCTATAAAAACAATGAAAAGGGGAAAAGCAGCAGGACCTGAAAGCATACAGATAGAGATGATACAGGCACTTGAAGATTTTGGCATTGAAGTGATTACAGACATATGCAACGACATATACCACACAGGATACATACCAAATGAACTAAAAACATCAACTTTCATTGCATTGCCTAAAAGAATGGTGCAGTTGAATGCAGTGACTTTAGAACAATAAGCCTAATGAGCCATGTTACAAAAATCTTGCTAAAAGTTATACAAGGAAGGATTCAGAATAAAATCAATACTGAATTAGATGAGCAGCAATTTGGATTTATGAAAAATAGCGGGACAAAAGAAGCCATATTCTGCATGAGAACATTAATCGAAAAATACACAGAAGTAAACAAACCAATATATGCCTGCTTCATAGACTACACCAAAGCTTTTGATAGAGTACACCACAACAACTTATAGAATGCCTAAAAGAGATACATCTAGATGACATGGATATACGACTAATATGCAATCTATACTGGGAGCAAACAGCAATAATAAAATATGGGAGCAAACAGCAATAATAAAATATAACAAAGAGTTCTCTACACCCATTGATATAAAAAGAGGAGTAAGACAAGGATGCATCCTATCACCAAGCTTGTTCAATCTATACACTGAGCAAATCTTTAAAAACATCATAGAGATGCCAGGCCTACAAATTAATGGAAAGATAATCAATAACCTAAGATATGCTGACGATACTTTACTACTAGCATAAAATCCTAAAGACCTACAACAATTACTTAATGTAATAAACACGACAAGCAAAAAATATGGACTAGATATGAATATCAAAAAGACTAAAACTATGATCATAAACAAAGAAAATACTCAAAACCCACAAGTGGATATCAAAGTTGAAGGAATAGACCTGGAGACAGTTCAGAACTACAACTACCTTGGACATACTATAACCAGTGATGGAAAATGTACATCTGAAATAAACAAAAGAATAGGAATGGCAAAAAGTAATTTTAATGTCATGAAGGACATACTAACATCAAAACAAATAACACCAGAGCTAAAACTAAGAATAGCAAAATGTTACATCTTCTCAATATTCCTATATGGTGCTGAAACATGGACATTAGACAAGAAAACAGAACAGAGAATTGAAGCCTTTGAAATGTGGATATATAGAAGAATAGGTAGAATTGGATGGAAGGAAAAGAAAACAAATGACAAAGTCTTAAAACAACTAAAAATGAAAGAGAACTTCTGAACACAATTAGAACAAGACAAATGCGATTCTTAGGCCATGTTAAAAGACACAACAGCCTACTGAAAGTGATCCTGGAGGGGAAAATACAAGGTAAAAGAGGCAGAGGCAGACCAAGATTAACATGGACGAGTAACATCAAAAGATGGACAAATCAACCGATGACAACCTGCACCATCAAAGCAAGAGATAGAGCAAAATGGCGCTCCATGGTAGCCAACCTTCGTTGCGGAGACGGCACTCAATGATGATGATTCTAAAATACTATTCTAAAATACTATTGTAAAATTATGTTCTAAAATAATATTCTAAAACACTATTCTAAAATACTGTTCTAAAATACTATTCTAAAATACTATTCTAAAATACTATTCTAAAATAATATTCTAAAATACTGTTCTAAAATACTATTCTAAAATAATGTTGTAAAACACTGTTCTAAATACCAATCTAAAACACTGTTCTAAATACCATTCTAAAACACTGTTCTAAATACCAATCTAAAACACTGTTCTAAAATACGAAACTAAAACACTGTTCTAAAATACCAATCTAAAATACTGTTCTAAAATACCAATCTAAATCACTGTTCTAAAATACCAATCTAAAACACTGTTCTAAAATACCAATCTAAAACACTGTTCTAAAATACCAACCTAAAACACTGTTCTAAAATACCAATCTAAAACACTGTTCTAAAATACCAATCTAAAATACTGTTCTAAAATACCAATCTAAAACACTGTTCTAAAATACCAATCTAAAACACTGTTCTAAAATACCAATCTAAAACACTGTTCTAAAATACCAATCTAAAACACTGTTCTAAAATACCAACCTAAAACACTGTTTTAAAATACCAATCTAAAACACTGTTCTAAAATACCGATCTAAAATACTTTTCTAAAATACCAATCTAAAACACTGTTCTAAAATACCAATCTAAAACACTGTTCTATAATCATCATCATCATCATCATCAACAAATACCGGGCCTGCTGGCGTAGGTGATCATGTCTCTCCACAACTTTCGATCTCGGCAACTATTTATCATTTCTGTTGTTGACCTACTGCCAAGCCATTCTCTTAAGCTGTCTGTTATTTGTTTCTCTTTGCTTCCCTCTATCTTTTCGTCCCTCAATTTTTCCAGTTGTTACAATATATTCAAGTTGTTCTCTTCTCATTACATGGCCAAAAAATGATGAATGTTTCTTCCTAATATTGGAAATTAGTGTTCTCTTTTGCTTTGACCTATCTCAGAACATCTTCATTACTCTTCTTAGCTGTCCATGGTATTCTCAACATTCTACTGTAAAACCACATTTTTACAGACTCCAGTGATTTTCTTGTCTGTTGTCCTATTGTCCATGATTCGCATCCATATGTTAAGATTGGCTCTACGTAACATTTAAGAACTCTTTTTCTTGTTTCTATTGTCAAAAATGGATTGCATAGTATCTTCCTCATTTTTTTGGAAAGCTGCTTTTGCCTGAGCCATTCTGCATCTCACCTCTTTTGTACATCTTCCATCTGAGGTTAACAAAGTTCCCAAATATTTAAATTCATTTACCTGTTTTAATATTGACCCACTTGTCTTTATTTTGCACTGAGGTGATGTCCTTTTCTTTGTTGTTACCATTACCTCTGTCTTTTTGCTATTAAGGCTGAGTCCTTTATTTTTGCTTTCTTTCACTATAATGTCTAACATTTCTTGTAACTCATAATCACTCTTACCGATTAAGACTGTATCATCAGCATACCTTAGATTATTTATATTATGACCTCCAATTGTTATTTCAGGCATGCCCCTGATGTATCCAAAAATAATATCATTATAAATATTAAACAATCTGGTAACAGCACACAACCTTGTCTAACAAACTGTTTTATTTGTTGAAACATTCCCAATTGGTTTCCAGAAAAAGAATGGCAGAAAGAAGAACGAACTATAAAGTGTTTGTTGAAGACCTTTGCTCCTCAGGGAGCTGAAAGGTAGAAGATTGCATCCGGTAGATGGTGGATCTAGGTCACGTTATCTCGATTGCTGCAGAAAGTGCATTCGAAATCTGACTAATTTCGGGTCTCCGTAGTACTTTTCTGCGTTAAAGTATAAATGATGATCTACTTATTACAAATGTGCCGCGAAAGCGAAGTTGTGCGCTGGCAACAGTCCTTTTTTGACAAATCAAGTGTTGTGAATGCGACCTTCCAACGTTTAGACTTGATTCGCGTTTTACGTCACATTGCCGTTGTTGGAATTCCTTGACGCAAGTTATTTCCATGTTACTTATTAATGTATAGTACTTCGTTAGCCACAGTTTTATCTCTTTAGGGAATTTGCAAAGTGTTTTGTTTGCCGTAGGCTGCTTTCACTAGAGTAATTGGGAATCTAAATGGAGCGAAATTATGTGTACGACATTTTTGTGTGCTACGTCATCGTAATGATGGTGATCGTCTAATCACCAACTAATTACTCCATCAAGCTTGGGCAGATGGTGCTCGTAAGCCTGGGGGGGGGGGGGGTGGGGTGGGGGGGGGGGGCAGACCTTCTAAAGGCAGAATCCCCCTACAGAAAAGAAAATCTGCTGCCTTGCATGAAGATTGGGGACAATCAAAGGCTAAGGTAAGCAAACCTGAATAAAATGCTGGCTGAAATCGGATGCACTGGGCCACTGGTGCAGAACAAAGTGCAACGTTTTAACAAGTAATCAATCAGACTGGATCTAACAGACTCTAATTATGATAGAAACTACCACTGACCGGAAAGGCTTCAAGAAACAGCTGAATATAATGCACTGGAATGCGGAAGGCATATACCACAAAAACAAGCTCTAACAATCAGACTAGCAGAGGAGGAGATAGACGTTGCCTGCATCCAGGAAACTCATCTTAATCCTCAGGACAGATTTATGATCAGGGGCTACCAAACATTTAGACAAGACAGGGAAGGTCACAAGGGTGGAATTCTTATACTTATTAAAAATTCCATCGCAGCAAAACTGATAGATGTAGTCAAAAAAGGGGAGGCAGAGATCATTGGTACAGACCTATACATTAACTCCGCTAGTATAAGGATATTTAATATATACTGTCCAAATGACAAATAACTGAAGCTGGAGTGAATGGAAATAACACCATCAAAGTGTCTGGTAGTAGGAGACTTTAACAGCCACTCTGAAAGATGGGGATATAAAGAGTCCAATGTTCGAGGTGAAGAAGTGGAAGAATGGGATATAGACAACAAACTATTCCTCATAAACTCTAGGGAGGACACCCCCCCCCCCCACCTTCTACTCAAGAAGATGGAAAACAACTTCCACTCCCGACCTAGCATTTGCAACTGGAGACATATCTATCAAAATAACCAGAAAAGTGCTGAACCAACTTGGAGATAGTGACCATAGACCAGTCAAACTTTCAGTGGCTCTTGCTCACAAACAGGAGTTGCAAATACCTCTTCCTCGCTGGAACTATTAGAGGGCAGAATGGGCAAAGTTTGCAAGGTTCACTGATGCATGTACTGCACCTATCAACACCCACGAAAAGAAGGTCAATAATATGATAGAGTGGTTAACAAATGGAATCCTGAGAGCTGCTAAAGAATCCATTTCTAGAGGAGCAAGAAGAAACTACAAGCCATACTGGAGCAAGGAAATACAAAGACTAGAAGAGGAACTGGACTCTGCCAGAGAACTAGCTGAAACAACACACAGCACAGAGAGCAATATTGTCTACAAAGCAGCCTCGGACAAATACAGACGTGAGGTCATGATATCAGCAAGACATAGCTGGATAGACAAAACATATAGCCTTAATCTAGACAAAAATGGTCATAAACTATGGAAAATTGCGAAAGCTCTGAGTGACAAAAACAACTGCCGACCTCCAATATCATTAACACACAATCAGAACATCCTCACAGGCAAAAGGGCAGCAAATCTACTGAATAAAACATTAGTAGAATAAACATTCCAATAGACAAACAGAAAGCTGCAAGGCGGGAAAACCAAGATGCAAAACACATGCCTTTAGCACCAGAAGAGCATCATACGACCATCTTTACCCCAACTGAATTAGATGTTGCCCTCAAAGGATTGAAGCTCAAAAGTTCCCCTGGTAAAGATGGAATCTCCAACGAAATGCTCCTAAATCTGGGACAGAAAGCCAAGAGCCAGCTTCTGAGGATAATAAATGCTAGCTGGAAGAGAGGTCATGTGCCGATAATCTGGAAAGAAGCTATTATGGTTTCCATCCTCAAGTGTGGAAAAGACCCACTAGACCCAAGTAGTTACAGTCCAATTAGCCTACTGAGCTGCCTGAGTAAACTCATGGAAAGGCTGGTTAACAGAAGACTTATGGGGCATTTGGAGACAAAACAACAATCGTGCCACAACAAAGTGGCATCCGTCAGCACAGATCAACTGAAGTCCTGGTCACCTACATTGCACAGGAAATAGAGGATGCTCTACAAGAAAAGAAACACACACTGGCAGTGTGGGTCGACATGGAGAAGGCTTTTGATAGGGTCTGGCGAGAGGGTTTAAAGAACAAGCTTTTTAGACTTGGCATCCAGCGTCGTTTATTCAATTGGGTCTCTCAATACCTTCAGGATAGAACGGCCAGAGTACAAGTTCAAGGTCAACTAAGTAAGAAGGTCACTGTCGAACAAGGTGTCCCACAAGGCGGAGTCTTGTCCCCAACACTCTTTTTAATTTTCATAAATGACATCGTAATGGACATTCCACCCAGAATACACTCAGCAATATACGCAGATGATCTGGCGTTATGGGTTCGTGAGGAAAGTATGTCGGTGGCTGAACCCAGGATGCAAGATGCCCAGGTGAACTTGAAAAATGGACGAACACCTGGTTCTTACCAATCAACGAAAAAAAAACTACATATACAATTTTCAGCCTATCAAGAAACACACTCTCTACAAACTTGAAGATAAAAGACCATACACTCCCTATTGACCAATACCCAACATATCTTGGTGTCACCATGAATCGCAGAATGACTTGGAAAAATCAGATAGAGCAAGGGAAAAAGCCAGAAAACGAACAAATATTATGAAGAAATTGGCAGGAACGGACTGGGTGGGGGGGGGGGGGGGGGGCAGACAGCAATAATTTGAAAAGACTATACGCAGGAAGAGTCAGACCAGTTCTAGAGTATGGAGTCGCAGCCTGGGCTATGGCTTCCAATCACACCTTATCAAAATTAACAGAACACAGTACCAAGCTGCGCGTATCATCACTGGTGCTATGAAATCTACACCTATCAAGACTATAGAAATAATAACGTGTTTACAACCCTTAGATGACAGACGGGTCACTAAAATATTGCAACAAGCGGAGAAATATAGAAGGCTCCTTAGCCACCCCATGCACCAAAGAACATCTAGTTCCGGAATTGTACGACTTAAGAGGAGCAACTTCGCTGCAATTGCCAATGAACTAACTACTGGAGACCCAGTACTTTCCCAAACAATATCGAAACCCTTGGGCCCATCTGATATGTCTCCTCATGGAAAGCATAAAATATCAGAACTTAAGGAAAATATAACAGGAATCATGAAAAAAGGCACACAATCAGACACAGAAAGAAAACACGTAGCAGAAAAACACATGCACGATACCTACCCACAGGACTCTTGGTCCCACATATACACAGATGGCTCTGCTACAAATGCCACCAGAAATGGAGGGGAGGTGTTGTTCTTGACGCTGTATAATCAGGATCAGTTCACCAAGTCAATAGCTACTGGAAAATTCTCAAACAACTTTAAAGCAGAAACTGAGGCCATCAGAGATGCTGCAACACTGGCTACTCAACACAAACATAACATGCACAATAAATTAGTGATTCTGACTGATGCACTGTCAGTATTATCAGCTCTAAAAAGCCCCAAGAACAATGAACTAGATGACTTGAGAACAACCCTGGACCAACAATGCAATAACTTCCAGAGAGTAGTCATTCAGTGGATACCATCACACTATAATATACACGGGAACGAACGCGCAGACAAATTAGCTAAAGAGGGAGGGAGATTACCACAAAAGAACCATCCGCTCAGTTATGATGAAGCCAAATCCATCCTCAAGGGTCAGTTCCATGAAAAATGGAAACGAGGACACCCAAAACATAACGAGAGTGACGGATACCACCAACTATCAAGAGGGATCAAGTCATCATACTTCGCCTACGCACTGGCCACACTATGAATGAGAAATCACACGTGCAACAAATTCAAAATAGGTACAACCAGCCTATGCCACTGTACACTGGACAATATGACTACAAAACATGTTCTACAGGATTGCCCCCAGTACACAGACCTGAGAAGAGCAATGTGGTCCACGCCCACCTCCCTGGAAGAAAAACTATATGGGGCAATCGATTCGCTTAAACAGACAGCTGCCGTCATGAGAGAGTCTGGAATCCTACTCTGATTGAGTCTTGATCGCAGAAAGAGAGAGGGAAATGTAGAAGAGAGAGAGAGAGAGAGAGAGAGAGAGGGAGGAGGGAGAGATAGAGAAAAGAGGACAGACATGAGAAGACCATCTCATCTACGTTAAGTATGCAAAATGGGAAAATACCATCCCATAGCTGGCCTTGTTTCTAGACATTGCTTTCATTAACCGCGATTCCGGCAGACGAATATTTGTCTGAAATCTGATAGTTCCCAGTCATCCCTGAAAGCAAATCGTGGATTTATGAGACACAAAGCCTCTTCAAAATGCTAGTAGTGCTATATATAATATCCGTATCTTGCATAAATTGTCACTAACGCTGGCTGACTAGTCGGTCAATCGATTTACTGATGTCACATATAAACTGTGATTGTTATCCGTTGCGATTGTCATGCGCAGTACTCAGCAACTACTCAGCTTTAGTTATATTTTTTTAAACAGGATCCATTTGAGTCTTTTTGTACTTTATAGCGTCAAGAGGAAATGGAGTGAGTGGAGTGGAGTGGAGTGGAGTGGAGTGAAGTGGAGTGGAGTGGAGTGGAGTGAAAAAAAAAGTAAAGTATCCCCGTAACGCCAAGTGGCGTATAGGAAAATATGGTGTTAGTGACCCTATATTTTACAGACCTTCAGCACATGATTTTTGGGGTAATGTGGTCGGTATTACGCCCGTGCTGCTTTACTTTCCCAGAAAAAAAGTCTTGTACCCATTTAAGGCTGGGTGAACCCGGAAGCCGTCGGTTGGATCGAACCCTACCCCTTGTCCTTTATAATCCAGTTCACTAACCACTGAGCTATCGCGGCTCCCTAGTGGAGTGGAGTACTCTTGAATAAGACCTGCAATTAGCTTCATGTATTATTCTTCTTTTGCGGTCAGCTATTGGCATGCGTTAAGACATTTAGACCAGCAAGGGTCATGAACATGATCAATTATTACTATGCATTAAGACATTTAGACCAGCAAGGGTCATGAACATGATCAATTATTACTATGCATTAAGACATTTAGACCAGCAAGGGTCATGAACATGATCAATTATTACTATGCATTAAGACATTTAGACCAGCAAGGGTCATGAACATGATCAATTATTACTATGCATGTAGACATTTAGACCAGCATGGGTCATGAACATGATCAATTATTACTATGCATGTAGACATTTAGACCGGCCCAGATCACGAACAAGACGGTCCAGTTGGTGCCTCGCCGGTTCTCCATACATTGTCATGTATGGTTGTTTCTGTGGATCATTTTTGTGTTCTTATGGTGTTGAGAGTGCTGCAGTCATGTAATATATACTCTGGAGTTTGTCTGCATTTTTGCAAACACATTTTGCAAAGCCACTGAGTCCTGTCCTGTGTAGGTGTGCTCTGATGCCATAGTGACCTATTCTGAGTATGAATATCTTGGTCTGCTCATGTCTGATGAGCTTGTTTAAGCTGTCTTGTTCTGGTTAATATTTTCCATGTAACTCTTTCTGTGCTGTTTTCCTAGCTTGGTTCAGGATTGTCATTTTTTTAAGGCTCTGTGGCTTTTGACTGTTGAAGGTTTCCACCTGTTTTTGAAGATTCACCTGCTTTCTCTTTTTCATGGATGCCACAGTGTGTTGGTATCCTTGTCTAGGACTAGTTCTGTCTTGTCTGACAACAAACATATGTTGTTCTTTATTCGCTGAATGAGTCTGTCCTGTTTCTGATTTGACATCTTTTGGCGTGACTGACCTTGCATCAATGAGGATGACTATATTTATACCTATGACGTATCACTTCTATGTTGAGAGTTTATGTGCTATTGACTCTGCATTGTCATTCTTGGCTTTTGTATTTTCTTCAGTATTCATGATCTTTATTTTGTCTTTTGTAGTCAATGTTCATCATCATCATCAGTTTTGGTGCCTGCCGGATATTGCCTATGATTCACAACCATATTCTGCAAGCGAGTGAATGCATACCCTCAAATATGGGCCGTCTTATTGTTACTGGGAGCCGCTATAGCTCAGTGGATAGTGAACAGGACTACAAAGGAAATTATCCTGGGTTCAACCTGATCAACGGCTTCCGGGTTCACCCAGCCTTAAATGGGTACCGGAAATTTTTCTGGGAAATTATCGAGGCACAGGCGTAATACCGACCACACTATCTCCAAAATCATGTGTTGAAGATCTATAAAAAATTATGGTCACTAACACAATATTCCTTACACGCCGATTGGCGTGACGGGGCTCTTTGCTTTACTTATTTATTGTAACTGCTTTGTTTGTATCGTGCTATGTTTCTCATGCCATTTACTCTTTGTGACGCTATTACTTGTATTTTTTTATGCACTCCTACTAGCAGTCGGCATTGTTAGTTACGACATATCCCAGTTACTACATATCCCAGTTACTACATATCCCAGTTACTACATATCCCAGTTACTACATATCCCAGTTACTACATATCCCAGTTACTACATATCCCAGTTACTACATATCCCAGTTACTACATATCCCAGTAACTTCATATCATAAATATCCAGAGGTTCGCTACAATTTAAATGTCACCATTATTGATGATAATTTTGGGTTGACTTTTTGCTTTGCTAGTGGACATTTTCTGTGTATTTAGATTCATTTTAAATGGAGGTTTTCTTCTTTGCTGTATTATTGTAAAGAGACTAGCCTGTTTTATGTAGTCTCATTCCACTGCCTGAGTGAGGGCAACGTCATCAATGTATGTGAGTTATGGTATTTTCTTTTACCATTTACTGTTAAAGGATCGACATTTACAAAAGTGTCGTCATTGTTGACATTTCTCATGATGTTGTCGTCATCGAGGTTGAGCAGGTATGGAGAGAGGATGCACTCTTGTCTCACCCTCCTTTGTACTTTTTTTGTTTTTTAATTGGCTGCTTTAATAGTAATATTGTTTGAAATGAAATAATAGTTAACATAGCAATTATACAAGTAAACAAAAGATGGGCGCCATTTCTATATCAGTTTAGACTTGATGGAACATAACTAATGACATCGGGCAGAAGACCACAGTTTATCTGCGCTTCCCAAATTTAAAAGTTGATCCGAGGGTTTTAAGTATCAGTCTCGTGGCGATTGGTTGTTTATTTAGGGAAATCACGTGTTAATTTGCGGTCTCAGATCGTGTTGTCTGTGATTGTTTGGTTCGATAAGGGCCCCATGAGGTAATCGAGATAAGACGTAATGGCGCGAATAACAGGGTGCTTTGTTTACTTTCTTAATTTTTGTTCCAATTGGGCTGGCACTTTTTAAAACGGAAAATTGGAATAAAGAAGATAAATTTAAGGAGGTTTCTAGGTCAATGTAAAGTCTTGGATCTCGTCTCCGCTATTGAAACAATTTTGTTTCATTTTCAAATAAGAGAAATTTGCTGCACTCATCATTTTTTTATCTTTCTTCAACACTTTTTGTTATCAACTGCCGTGATCACGTAGGTCGTTATACCGATGAATGTGTTTTATATATAAACTATGTCAACGCTAAAACTGTGTTTAATTTTAACGGCCATACGACTAATTAAATAAATAACTGAGTTTAATGTCTGTTGAATATGTGCTATTTACAAATGTTTTTTTCAATTATTTGAATTTGCATATTGATTGTTTTGATGGTTTCCGTGCATTATGGTATTTATCGCGCATTCAGGCTGATATACTTCTTCTTCTTTTCTCTTTCACTGATACCTAAAAGGTGCCGTTGTTTATATCATTTGTCGTTCTTGTGCTGCTCGAATTGTCTGAATTAGTCAGGCTGATATTACTTACAGCAATTGTGCTTATCACTAGAGGAATCTATCTTTGTTCGCTATGAGTTTAAAAATGTATTCACAAGAAAATCATTGCTAGAGTTAATATTTCTGCATTTGAGGGTTCTTTACTGATCTCCAAATAAATCATGTTGATGTGACTCTGTATATGTCGATGTTTAGTCCGTAATTGGGTAAATATGTATCGATCCAACAACGTATATTCGGTTATCTGTGCAGCATGTCTATAAACACACAAAGAAGATGACACCAGTCTTAGTATGTACAAGCGACAAAAGGGGACATGAAAGTAAATCAGTAGTATAAAAAAAAGTAAAGTACCTCCGTCACGCCAAGTGGCATATGGTGTTAGTGACCATAAATTTTACAGACCTTCGGCACATTATTTTTGGGGTAATGTGAAATTAGTACATGTAATATATTATTTAGATAATGCCATTAACTTTTTAAAATATAAATTGTCAGCCGTAGTTCTCTTTGCAAACGAACACATCTATGTTTCGTTCTTCGGTGACAATGAAGAACAAAATGTAGATCTTCTTTTTAGAAGGAAATCAGAGATGACTGTTAGGTGAAATAATTATCATGAAGTAATGAATTAATTTGTAAGTTTATAGCCATGAAGTGATGAATTAATTTGTAAGTTTATAGCCATGAAGTGATGAATTAATTTGTAAGTTTATAGCCATGAAGTGATGATTTAATTTGTAAGTTTATAGCCATGAAGTAATGATTTAATTTGTAAGTTTATAGCCATGAAGTGATGATTTAATTTGTAAGTTTATAGCCATGAAGTGATGATTTAATTTGTAAGTTTATAGCCATGAAGTAATGAATTAATTTGTAAGTTTATAGCCATGAAGTGATGAATTAATTTGTAAGTTTATAGCCATTAAGTGATGATTTAATTTGTAAGTTTATAGCCATGAAGTAATGAATTAATTTGTAAGTTTATAGCCATGAAGTGATGATTTAATTTGTAAGTTTATAGCCATGAAGTGATGAATTAATTTGTAAGTTTATAGCCATGAAGTGATGATTTAATTTGTAAGTTTATAGCCATGAAGTGATGATTTAATTTGTAAGTTTATAGCCATGAAGTGATGAATTAATTTGTAAGTTTATAGCCATGAAGTGATGATTTAATTTGTAAGTTTATAGCCATGAAGTGATGATTTAATTTGTAAGTTTATAGCCATGAAGTAATGAATTAATTTGTAAGTTTATAGCCATGAAGTAATGAATTAATTTGTAAGTTTATAGCAATGAAGTAATGAATTAATTTGTAAGTTTATAGCCATGACGTAATGAATTAATTTGTAAGTTTATAGCCATGAAGTAATGAATTAATTTGTAAGTTTATAGCCATGAAGTAATGAATTAATTTGTAAGTTTATAGCCATGACGTAATGAATTAATTTGTAAGTTTATAGCCATGAAGTGATGATTTAATTTGTAAGTTTATAGCCATGAAGTAATGAATTAATTTGTAAGTTTATAGCTGTGAAGTGATGATTTAATTTGAAGGGGAAGTGACATGCACTAAGAATTTTATTTTCAGTGTTGAAAAGTTGCGCAATATCTGCGTGTCTATTACGTCATAGCTCATGATGATTTTATGGCTTTATAATATCAAGAAGGTTGAAGCCAGGAATGGATACAGTGGTTGATCAGGCCACGCAATGCGCTTGAGATCTCTTCATTGAATTTGCGAGTTGTCAATGCTGTAATATTTATGTAACTAACATGGGGTCTAGTTGGTCTAGAAGCAAGGTCTCGTTACAATGAGGTTGTGAGTTCAAATCACGGCTGCACCAATTAGGATTTTTATTTATGATTTCTCTTTGGGGCAATTACCCCTGGCCTCGGCAGCGAGGCCCGGCTTGAAATGTCAATTACTCATTGACTGAAAAATTATCAGTACCCCCGAAGACGGAGTTATGTGTCAGTGCGTCAAGGGACCCCTGTGCACACGGCTGCCAGGGAAAATATAAACGAATTAACACGCACAATTCAGTTCCTAGTCTCTAGGACTTCGCCTAAGGTGAAAGCTAGCGAATGTCAAAATAAATAAATAAATAAATATTTGTTTACTCTTGGAATATCCTTAATGGTTTATTTGATCCTTTAAGAGATGTCAACTTGATGCATACACATATTGTCACTATTTTCTTTTTGCAAGTAGAATTATTCTGCTGTCATCTTTCAATTACATTGGAGATTACTTGTTGTTGTATTATCTTTGTTTCTGCAAACCATTTAACTGGACATAACTGGACAAAGGATGTTAGCATTACAATCCCCCTCCTAAAACACAGAAGGATTTCAGCACAGTGCACATACTCTGTAGCACCGACTCACAGATTAATTAATTCTGGATTCACTGATATTGTCAGCTGTATCTGATTTCCGCCTCCTCCGTACAGATGTTTGTCAAAGCTGCTTGATGCTGACTAAATGCTTCTCCTGAAGTGTACATGAAGAGCACATTCTTGTATATCACGTTCTGCTGTCATATTTGCTAGACAGCACTGACGTACGCTATGTTACAAACGTTGACATTTAGGGGAATATATTTCATGCTGTGACAAACCACAAGTGTAACACAATATGAATAAAACAGGTAATTAAAAACAAATTTTTACCGATGACGTTTATTATTAATCTATTATTCCGTACATAGAAGTACACATATTTTAGAAATATTGTGTACATAAATATTGAATGATCGTTTTTTATTTCTGAAAAGTGGAGATGGGTGCAATAATGTTTAATTCATTGTGTAAAAGCTTTACATTTACTTTGTACTTTCTTTGTAATGATATGCGCGAAAATAATATTTTGAGTGTGTATTCGTTTTGTAATTCTACATTTGCTAGCCAATTTCCCATTTGTTTGAATTTATAATTCATTGATTTGCAAAGAAAACATAGTTTTAAAATTATCGTTTAATTGATTGATATTACGAGTTTGTAAATATTCTTGCGCATTTTTCCACAATTTTTGTTAAATTTACGATTTGAATGTGGAACTAACCTTTCTAATTGTGTCAATGATTCATTCAATACTGACAGGTCTAGATCATCCGTCCACGACATAATTGTTCTTATAATATGTTCAGAACATTAGCATTTCCTTCGAGTTCGTAAATTATTGAGTTTTACCCGAGCTCCTCTTTCAATTGTGGACATTTATTTATATAATACACGCACATTCAACTGTAATCCTTGTTTTTGTTTGTGTTTGCTTCATTTAGAGCTTAAAACCATCTGCATAATATAAATTATTCAACAAATGTACACACAGGTTAAAATCACCCACACAATATAAATTCTTCAACAAATGTACACACAGGTTAAAATCAACCCCGTACAATATAAATTCTACAACAAATGTACACACAGGTTAAAATCCCCCGCACAATATAAATTCTTCAACAAATGTACACACAGGTTAATATTCCCCGCACAATATAAATTCTTCAACAAATGTACACACAGGTTAAAATCCCCCGCACAATATAAATTCGTCAACAAATGTACACGAAGGCTAAAATTTCCCGCACAATATAAATTCATCAACAAATGTACAAACAGGTTAAAATCACCCGTACAACATACATTCTTCAACTAATGTACACACAGATTTAAAATCACCCGTACAATATAAATTCTTCAACAAATGTACACACAGGTTAAAACCCCCCCGTACAATATAAATTCTTCAGCAAATGTCCACAATCATTGCAAAATGGCGTAAAACTTCTTCTTCTCCTCAGTTCAAAGCAAGTCTAACAAATATGTCGCCATTTCAATGGCATCTTTACACGTATAGAAAGTAGAGCTGTCAACAATATATTGCCGTCCTTGTTTATGTGCTATGTGGTACTGGTATTTTTAAAGAACATTTTGTTTACCCTTTAATGAAATACTGAGTTGCCATGGCAACGAAACACAATAATTGTATTTGTTAACACAGAAGACTTAATTTGTGTTCAAGATGGCTGAACAAAATGTGTGTAAAAATAATGTCTAATTTTTGTGAATGAAGGTAAACATTCTGGGCAGTTGACGTCATATGGAAATCGATCATTGGAATATTCGTTATGTTGCATTGCCAACATAAATTATTGTTGGTATCGAGTATCAATAAACAGAAGACATGCAGTTTGGCTTGAATAACTAGCATCAATGCGTTACTGGTAGTGAAGTGATTAAGTAAACAGTTAACGTATGTCAGTGTTGTGTACCTCGCTAATTTTGCTGGCTCTTTCATTATCTGTTGCGCGTGCACTAAAACGTGAACACAGGTAATCAAATTAAAAAAGAAAAACTGATTTGATTGCACCTAGGGCAACCCAAACTATTTTCAGCATTCCCCGTTTGTCACGTTAACAAATAAACATCAGATGGCGATGAGTATTTTATTATCATGGTTTTAGTATAGCCCACGTTAATACAACATTCTAGATTGACATCTCAATCACATGTATACAACATTCAAGATTGGTACACCAGCTGCATGTTAACAACATTCTACATTAGTACACCAGCCACATGTATACAACATTCAAGATTTATACACTAGCTACATGTATATAAAATTCTAGTTTGTCACCTCAGTCACATGTATACAACATTCAAGATTGGCACCTCAGTCACATGTGTACAACATTCTAGATTGATCCCTCAATAACATGTATACAACATTAGATTGGCACCTCAGTAACATGCACAGTATATTTTTTTACACAAACCATATGTATACCACATTCAAGATTGGCACACCAGCTACATGTAAGCAACATTATAGATTGACACATCAGCTACATGTATACAACATTATAGATTGGCACATCAGCCACATGTATACACCATTCTAGATTGGCACCTCAATCACATGCATACAACATTCTATTTTGACACGTCAGTCACACGTATACAATATTTTAGATTGACACCTCAGTCACATGTATACAACATTCAAGATTGGCACACCAGCCACATGTACATGTGGACAGGGTCCCAGATTGTTAAACACATACTTCAAGATTGTATTAAATATAATAAATGAGAAAAATCAATTGACCGATAGATACAACACTACAGACAAAATTATATAGACCTCTTGAAGAGCTACAAAAAAATGTAAAATTTATACAAGAAGCGGCATTGCAGATTTAGACAAAAACTCCAGGCGAAACAATAAGTAAATAGAAAATTTCAGAAGCTCGATTTTAAATAGTGTTATCCTTCCGCAACAACTAACATGTCTCTTTGTTTCATCGTCTTGCTTACTTCATTGTTTCCACGTTTACTTTACATCTGTATGATGTGTGGAGAAAACAGTGTTGGTGATCATGTATTTCAGTGATTATATGTTCACTCATAGATGATTAATGTAGTGGTAAATATCACATCATAATAGATGTTGTTTGTTTGAGTATCCCAGCGTTATATCTCAGTTCAGAAGGACTGAATTTTGAGTTAATATGACACATTTTCTAATTTTTTGTACCGGCAGTCGTGAGCTAAGTATCCCTCGCTACACAGGCAGATATTCTTTGAGTTCAGAGGTATTCTCACGTTTCATCGTCGAGAGTTTCGACATTTTTGTTGATTTTTTTTTTCCATTAAAATTTGCGCGGGTATTTTGCGTTTACTCTTTTCGATTTCAACCAGTCACCGGTTCTTGAACTTGCACGTCAGACCTGTTTTTGTCAGGGGGTCTTCAACTTGCACGTCAGACCTGTTTTTGTCAGGGGTCTTCAACTTGCACGTGAGACCTGTTTTTGTCGGGGTTCTTGAACTTGCACGTGAGACCTCTTGTTTTTGTCAGGGGGTCTTCAACTTGCACGTGAGACCTCTTGTTTTTGTCATGGGTTCTTCAACTTGCATGTGAGACCTCTTGTTTTTGTCATGGGTTCTTCAACTTGCATGTGAGATCTCCTGTTTTTGTCATGGGTTCTTCAACTTGCATGTGAGATCTCCTGTTTTTGTCATGGGTTCTTCAACTTGCATGTGAGATCTCCTGTTTTTGTCATGGGTTCTTCAACTTGCATGTGAGATCTCCTGTTTTTGTCATGGGTTCTTCAACTTGCATGTGAGACCTCCTGTTTTTGTCATGGGTTCTTCATCTTGCACGTGAGACCTGTTTTTGTCGTGGGTTCGTCAACTTGCACGTGAGACCTCCTGTTTTTGTCGTGGGTTCTTCAACTTGCACGTGAGATCTCCTGTTTTTGTCGTGGGTTCTTCAACTTGCACGTGAGACCTCCTGTTTTTGTCGTGGGTTCTTCAACTTGCACGTGAGATCTCCTGTTTTTGTCATGGGTTCTCCAACTTGCACGTGAGATCTCCTGTTTTTGTCATGGGTTCTTCAACTTGCACGTGAGATCTCCTGTTTTTGTCATGGGTTCTCCAACTTGCACGTGAGATCTCCTGTTTTTGTCGTGGGTTCTTCAACTTGCACGTGAGACCTCCTGTTTTTGTCGTGGGTTCTTCAACTTGCACGTGAGACCTCCTGTTTTTGTCGTGGGTTCTTCAACTTGCACGTGAGATCTCCTGTTTTTGTCGTGGGTTCTTCAACTTGCACGTGAGATCTCCTGTTTTTGTCATGGGTTCTCCAACTTGCACGTGAGATCTCCTGTTTTTGTCGTGGGTTCTTCAACTTGCACGTGAGACCTCCTGTTTTTGTCGTGGGTTCTTCAACTTGCACGTGAGATCTCCTGTTTTTGTCGTGGGTTCTTCAACTTGCACGTGAGACCTCCTGTTTTTGTCGTGGGTTCTTCAACTTGCTTAGGGTACACATGAGACCTCTTGTTTTTGCCAGTGAACTGGCACATTCGATCTCCTGTTTATTGTCAGGGGTTCTTGAATTAGCACAGAGTGCACATGAGAACTCCTTCTTCTGTCAGGGCTTCTTAAACTTACACAGAGTGCACATGAGAACTCCTTCTTTTGTCAGGGCTTCTTAAACTTACACAGAGTGCACATGAGATCTTCAGTTGCTGTTAGGGGTTGTTGAACGTGATACCTCCTGTTTTATTGTCGTTTTTCGAGAGAGCTAGACATCAGATCTTGTTACACAGAATCCAATGAGAGTAAAGCCACGACGAAAGTATGGACCCATTTTATTAAATGTTTTACTGTCTGTAGTAGGAATTGAACCAGGAACCATCTTGTCCAGAGACCGACTTCTTACCTCTAAGGCACCAAGCCCCCATACCTCCAACCCCCCCCCCCCAAAAAAAAAAATAAAATAAAATAATTCCCAATAGATAATATTAAAGTTATATATGAGTGGATCTAACAGGATTAAACAAACAGCTGTCTTCGTATGAGAGTCTGGACGTCCTACTCTGATTGAGTCCTGATCGCAGAGAGAGAGAGAGAGAGTGTGTGAGAGAGAGAGAGAGAGAGAAGTTATATATGACGTGTTTTGAATCCCACATTACAGATCTAAGCAGAAGTCTTTCTTGATGTGATTGCCTGTGATTAAGAAAGTTCGAAAATGCCATTTTGGAGCATTGTCAATTTTATTCAAATTTTAAGCATTGAGATTCATGGAGCTGAAAAAAAAAAGAATTGTTCTCTTCTATTTTTGTAAACTCTGAATGTTACAGCAGAATCATAAACACAGTCATGGAGACGATAAATCGTTGTGCAAACACAATTTGAATAAAGAAAATTTGTCATAAAGTTAGTTGTGTTTAAGAAAGATAAACATTACAGAGTTTATTGTGCCTGGATTAGATGAGCTTGTGGGTGCAGATAATGTGTTCGTTGCTGAACATGGAAACATCGTGGAAGAAAAAATAGCGCAAGATTTTATTTTAAAAGGGAGTTGTTTTTATGTTTTGTTTAATTTTATTTTTGCTCAAATAAACATGGAGATTTTCTGCTAAAATTTTCTCGAAATAAATAGGACGCTTAAACGTTAACTATTTACATCGTGAGAATGTAGTAAAGTGAGACAGTAAACAATAAGAGCTATTACGTTGACTACGTACATCATGAGAATGTAATGTACATCAGGAGAATGCAATGTACATCATGAGAATCCAAAGTACATCATGAGAATGTAAGGTGAGACAGTAAACAATAAGAGCTAATACGTTGACTATGTACATCATGAGAATGTAATGTACATCATGAGAATGTAATGTATATCATGAGAATATAATATCATGAGAATGTAATGTATATCATGAGAATGTAATGTATATAATGAGAATATAATATCATGAGAATGTAATGTACATCATGAGAATGTAATGTATATAATGAGAATATAATATCATGAGAATGTAATGTACATCATGAGAATGTAAGGTAAGACAGTCAACAATAAGAGCTAATACGTCAACTATATACATCATCATCATCAAGTACCATACCGGTGAGCGTAGGCGATCGTGTCGTTCCATAATCTTCTATCTACAGAGCATGGTAAACAGTCAACAACAGAACTGATACGGTATTCTATCAGTTCTGTTGTTGACTGTTTTCCATGCCATGACACCAAGCTATCCAGTATTTTCTTTCTTTGTCGTTCGCAATCTCTCTTTCCTTTTATTTTGCCAGTTGTAACCAAGTATTACAACTTTCCTCTACTCATGATGTGCCCGAAAAATATTGATTGTTTCTTTCTGATTTTTTTAGGAGCTCCCTTTTTGTGTTAGTCTTTTTGAGAATTTCTAATTGGTCTTTTTAACTTACCAGTGAAATTTCAACATTCTTCTGAGAAATCCCATCTCTGTGGTCTCTAATCGTTTTTTCATTTGTTTGTCTACTGTCCATGATTCGCTTCCATAGGTCAGAATTAGTTCTATAAAGCACCGATGAACTCTCTTTCCCACTTCTATTGACATAGATGTACATCATGAGAAAGTAATGTACATCATGAGAATGTAAAAGGAAATAGAAAACAATAAGAGCTAATACGTTAACTATGTACATCATGAGAATGTAATGTACATCATAAGAATGTAAACTGAGACAGAAACGTGTCCTTGCTCTAGACTCATTTAACAAACGTGTTGAGACCAAGCACTGAATACAACATCCGGGTTACTGACAGCTCATGGACAGACTTGCTTCAAGGAACATGGTGGACAATTTAGAGCTTGATCAGAAAGTAAAAAAAAAAGAAAAAAGTCCCGTCACTTCACGTGACGTATAGGAAATATTGTGTTAGTACCCATTTTTAAAAATATACCTTTGGCACATTATTTTTGAGGTAATGTAGTCAAGATTATGATTTATATGTATGTAAACGTGACATAAAGACTTTTAACATAAACCCTGCAGTCTGGGAAGAGATAAGTAATCTTTGACAGACTGTAATCTTTGGAAACACACTCTCAAGTTCCAATAAAGCAAGGAACAGAGAGATTCATAGAACAAGAGAATACCGGCGAAAAGAACCCAAAAAAATACATTTTTGGAGGCGCTGCAAAATCAATAGTCAACTACAACTGACGGAGGCTAATAGTCGGTATTACATCCGTGCTGATTTTCTCTAATAAAAAAAATCACTCATTTCAGGTTGGGTGAAGCTGGAAGCCTTCAATCGGAGTCGAACCCGAGGTCTTGTCCCAAGTAGTCCAATTTAATAACCACTGAGCGAACGCGGCTCGATTATAAGGATTTATATGTTAAAACGTTTACAATTCGAACTGTGAATATTAAGGATGTACTTATGCGTGTCAGAGAATCGGAGCCTTGTGAAATTTGTTGGACATGTGAAGAGACATAACGCCTTTCTAAAAGTCATCTTGGAAGGGAAGGTACAAAGTAGATGAGGTAGAGGACAGGCCAAGACTAAAGTGGACTGATATTACCAAATGGTTTTAAAGGCGAACTTATGATGACATGAACCATCAAGATAAGAGATAGAGTAAAATGACGCTCCATGGTAGCCAACCTTCGATGTAGAGACGCACCCAATGAATTAATGAATGAGTATTGGAAGTGCAGATGTACATAAGTTAGATATTTTGATTGGAATGACGATTCAAGGGTGTGTATGACCTAGTCACATTGATTACGAGTGCTCATAATTCTGTTCATTTGAAAGAACTGAACATCTGCCTGAGTGCGGTGGCGCCGTTTCTTGTCATTAGTCATTACTAGTCAGATAGGTAAAGGTAAAGGTAAAGTACGAGACTTGAACTCGGCGTCATAGCACGCGAGTTTCCACCCATATGTGCTCGGCCGCCTATCCAGAAATGTTCGGAGATTTCTGGATAGTGTCGGTTCAAGCATCGAAACTCATGGTTTGCGAGGCGGCATTCCTCACCTTCCCAGGGTAATACCCTGGTACCCATTTCTGCCAACGGCTGGGTCGACCGTGGGTGTATTTTTTTTTTCAACCACGAGTACAGTTCACACTGCTCCCAGCGGGAATCGAACACGGGTTGTCCGAACGTCGGTAGTCCAGTCGAGTGGTTTTCCCAACTAGGCTACCGAGGCCTACCAGTCAGACATTTGTTTGGATTCACGTGACTTTTTATTTATTAACTGAAGACGTTATTCATAAAACACCGTTCTCAATATATTCTTCTTTGTTCATATGTTTAGTTGCTGATTGCTGATTGCAATGTGTTCATCAACTCACAGTCCATCGTATCAGTCTTTAACAAGCATTCATGCTGGACTGTTTCCACATCTTTTGGTGTTCTGAACCTTTTCTGAAAATGCAGCAGTTGTTTGCAGTCACAGTTTTATCTCCAATAAAAACATTCTTACCAAAGAAGCAAGCCCATTACACCAGAGATTGTATAAAATTTGTTTCTTTTCTGAGATAAAATGTCCGCCAGTGCAAACATGCTCCTCCTGCAAGGAACTTCAAATGTATAGTCATGAAAATATGAAAAAACATTAAAATGTTAATTGTGTCACTACAGTATTTTTATATCACCTCTTATTATCATGATCAGACTTGTGTTATTGCCCACTCCTGTCCTTTCGTTACCAGAGTCTCACTATCTTCACAGCAAATTAACAGATATCATCCAACCTGTCAGTATTTAGACTGTCGTTAACTACAAAATCAATGATTAATTAGGCCAGAGCATTAACTACAGCGAAACATAATAGAGGCTCAGGACTTTTATTAAATGATGTACCTGACGAGAGGTTGCTTGAACTGCTAGCTTCATTTGATTACTTGTCTCCCCCCTCTCCTTAATTGTCTTGTGTGTACACTGTAGCTTCTAGCAGTGTTTAGCTCAAGTCTGGACACTCTCAACTTTAACATTCCAAACATTTTTGTTTTTGCTCCCGACTTTAACATTCCAAACATTTTTGTTTTTGTTCTCAACTTTAACATTCCAAACATTTTTGTTTTTTCTCCCAACTTTAACATTCCAAACATTTTTATTTTTCCTCTCAATTTTAGCATTCCAAACATTTCTGTTTTTACTCCCAACTTAAACATTCCAAACATTTTTGTTTTTGCTCCCGACTTTAACATTCCAAACATTTTTGTTTTTGTTCTCAACTTTAACATTCCAAACATTTTTGTTTTTTCTCCCAACTTTAACATTCCAAACATTTTTATTTTTCCTCTCAATTTTAGCATTCCAAACATTTCTGTTTTTACTCCCAACTTAAACATTCCAAACATTTTTGTTTTTGCTCTCAACTTTAACATTCCAAACATTTTTGTTTTTTCTCCCAACTTTAGCATTCCAAACATTTTTGTTTTTGCTCCCAACTTTAACATTCCAAACATTTTTGTTTTTTCTCTCAACTTTAACATTCCAAACATTTTTGTTTTTTTTCTCTCAACTTTAACATTCGAAACATTTTTGTTTTTGCTCTCAACTTTAGCATTCCAAACATTTTTGTTTTTGCTCTCAACTTTAGCATTCCAAACATTTTTGTTTTTGCTCTCAACTTTAACATTCCAAACATTTTTGTTTTTTCTCTCAACTTTAGCATTCCAAACATTTTTGTTTTTGCTCCCAACTTTAACATTCCAAACATTTTTGTTTTTGCTCCCAACTTTAACATTCCAAACATTTTTGTTTTTTCTCTCAACTTTAACATTCCAAACATTTTTGTTTTTTTTCTCTCAACTTTAACATTCGAAACATTTTTGTTTTTGCTCTCAACTTTAACATTCCAAACATTTATGTTTTTGCTCTCAACTTTGACAATCCAAACATTTATGTTTTTGCTCTCAACTTTAACATTCCAAACATTTTTGTTCTGCGACCACGTTATTTGTAACATCCGCCACCTGCCTGTCTGTTGTCATTTTTGAGCAGCTGACGTCACATATCCCAGAAAATCTAGACTCTTTTGTGTCCGACGATCTTTTTTATCAAGTGTCAGACCTTGCTCAGTATCCGCATTGAATCTCACCAAACGTCTCTGTTCTGGGCGAGCAGCTCAAACTCAGCAAGGGAGCCGATGCCTGTTGATACTGCCTCTCGCTTCCGTATCGTTTTTAGCGTTTCTCAAGATCGACCTCTCTTTTCTTTAAACCTCTTATACCCACTATAATCTTTTTAAGTTAGATCTCAGGTCGTTTACTTACAACACGATCTTCTTTTCTCTTTCTCACTGATACCGAAAAGGTGTCGTGGTTTATATCATTTGTCGTTCTTGAGCTGCTCGAATTGTCTGCATTAGTGATTTTCCTTTGTTGTTACATGTTTTCATGTTTGGGGGCCTCGGTAGCCTAGTTTGGAAAACCACCCGACTAGACTACCGACGTTCGGACAACCCGTGTTCGATTCCCGCTGGGAGTAGTGTTAATTGTACTCGTGGTTGGAAAAAAAAAATATCCCCACGGTCGACCAAGCCGTTGGCAAAAATGGGTACCAGGGTAGTACCCTGGGAAGGTGAGGAATGTATCTTCGCATCAGAGTTTCGATGCTTGAGGCTACACTATACAGAAATATCCGAACATTTCTGGATAGGTGGCCGAGCACATATGGGTGGAAACTCGCGTGCTAAGACGCCGGTTCAAGTCTCGTACTTTACCTTTACTTTACCTTTACATGTTTTCAATCACTACATCCATCCATATTCTTCTAGGTCTTCCTCTTGGTCTTTTTCCATGCATTCTCGAGAAGAACGCCCTTGAAGGTGATTGATGAAGATTCATTCTGACCAGGTGGCCCAACCATTTAAGTTGTTGTTGTTCTATATATTCTTGGCAGGGTTTTATTCCTAAAATTTTTCTTAAGGTTTCATTTGATGCTCTATCTCTTCTTGTGTTGTTTGTTACTTTTCCAAAGCATCGCATCTCGCATGTATTGATCTTTCTTAAATGTGATTTAGAAAGGGTCCATGTTTGACTTTCATAGCACAAAGTTGGTATGAAAATGATATTTATCATTTGTTGTTTAGCGGCTATAGAAATGTTCAACACGATATACATAACAAATGGAGTGAGATATGTATACAAGTGAAGATGACATGATGATTCATGTTTTATTTTTAAGAAGAAAAACATAGAAAGAGCCTGAAAAAGAAATGAATGTTGAAGACGTAATAAGTTAGTGATGTTTGTATGGGGTCGTCGAAAGAGCTGATTGGCTAGCAATAGGAGCACCTTTGTTTGTTTTTTTCATCTTTATCTTGTGACTCTGATACTTCTCAGCGTCGAGGGAAAAGATGCAGTGTTTGGGCGAATGATCTGTAGTATATATCTTGAATAGTGCTCATTGAGGTGTTTGTAATGTCATCGATTCGTTTTCTTCTAATTCTAGTATTTCCCCGCTTGCCTCTAGAAAAGATAGTAAGAAAGTGCAAGATTAAAGAAGCAAAGTAGTAAGAAAATGAAAGATGTACAGGTAAAAAAGATAGGGGGAAAAGTGGAAGATGTATAGAGATAAAGAAAGAAAACACAACGCAATGTGAGACACGTCTCATACTTTGTGTCCATTGTGCGATCTTTACTGTTTCATCAGTCGTCTTCTGTGTCTCCCTCTTCCCATTTTCATCGTGCTTGAGTTTTGCTAAGTGGGGAATACTGTCGAGTGACGTTTGTGTTACCGGTCCACGCCATTTGGTCTGTCACTGTTAAACAATCTAGTGGTAGGATAAAGAGAAGGCTCTCCTTCATAAGCGTAGAGAGAATATGGTGTTAGGCCAATATTATTCTTAATGACCTCTCTCTTTCTCTCGCTCTTTCTCTCTCTCTTTCTCTTTCTCTCTCTCATACTATTTCTTTCTCTCTCTTTCTCTCTTTCTTTCTCTCTCTCTCATTCTCCCTCTTTCTCTCTCTCTTTCTCATTCTCTCTCTTTCTCTCTCTTTCACACTCTCTCTTTCTTTCTCTCTCTCTTTCTTTCTCTCTCTCTCTATCTCTCTCACTCTCTCTCTCTATATCTCTCTCTATATCTCTCTCTATATCTCTATATCTCTCTTTCTCTCTCTCTTTCTCTCTCTCTTTCTCTATCTCTCTCTCCATTTCCTCCTTTACCATTTGGGTGCTGAGGGAGATAAAAGTATCTTGCCATTCTTGTACAGTTGATGTTGTACCTTTTTCGGTTGTCAGTCCATCTTACTCTGGGTCTACCGCGGGCTATTTTCCATCTTCGCTTTTAATATATTTCTTTTTGGGGTATTATATAGAATCTCTTGACAATCTTTCAAGATTCAAAAATCATTTTGCTTGTTGTCTCTGTCAATAGCTAACCATTGACTCAATGTCCAGTCTCTCTATCACGACATCATTCCCAATTCAGTCTCGTCTGATCACTCCAAACCCTTTTCTGAAATATCTCACTGATGACCAACGGCGAAGGTTCAAAGGTTGCTATGGTCGGTATCACACCAGGCCGTCTTACTGTACCAGAATAATCTTGTTCCAACTTAAGACTGGGCGAACCTAGGGGACCATTGATCGAGATTTCTGTTCTTAGTACCCCAGTTCACTAACCATCGAGCTACCGGTGATCTTGCTACCCCCGTTTACCATCTCATTTCATGATATCCTGATTGCGTTTCTTATTGTTACCTCCAATATTTATCTCTGGGATCTCATTTCACTTGTGACGATTACGCTGGCCTTTGGGTGTTAATGTCCACGTTTGGCATTAGTTACAGAGTATTGGATATAAATATGTTTTATATGATGTTCTTCTTACTCTTGAGCTGGTATGTTCAATATTTGAGCCAACTGTCCACTCAGTAGTTTACTGTACAACATGTGTCTTCTTTGTAGCTTTCTACATTTTCTACTTTGAGTTTTCGTGTTGGATAATGTGACGTCACAGATTTGTGGAATCTGCAGCTTGTCTTGTTGGTCTAAAAATGAGAGATGGTAGAGAAAATGAGAAATAGTCGAGAAAATGAGAGATAGTAGAGAAAATGAGAGAGTAGAGAAAATGAAAGATACATAGAGAAAATGAGAGAGTAGAGAAAATGAAAGATACACAGAGAAAATGAGAGATAGTAGAGAAAATGAGAGATAGTAGAGAAAATGAGATAGTAGAGAAAATGAGAGATACGTACAGAAAATGAGAGGTAGTAGAGAAAATGAGAGATACGTACAGAAAATGAGAAATACTTACAGAAAATGAGAGATTGTAGAGAAAATGAGAGATAGTAGAGAAAATGAGAGATAGTAGAGAAAATGAGAGATAGTAGAGAAAATGATAGATAGTAGAGAAAATGAGAGATAGTAGAGAAAATTAGAGATAGTAGAGAAAATGAAATGACAGAAATACCAAGAAATTTGCAAATAAAAGAAGACAAATGTGATACCAGGAAAAAAGGTGACGTATTTTTTAAATTGTAAGAGATATAAAGTTATATAGCAATAACAGTACAATATAATAATGATAGAGATTATTTTTAATGGCACTAAAAATAATAATTGGGTACTTTTGACATCATCGTCGGGTACTTTTGACATCATGATCACGTCATTGACCTGAATGAGCTAAAGAAGTAATGTCATTTATTGATTTGATACAATCAACGTAATAACATCGACAGCTCATTCTACTCCAACCTTTCCTCACAGCGTGGTGCCCCACCAGTGGATTTACTACTAGAGCCAACAGAAGATAGGGTAAGACACATATCGATTTATTATGTTGACACTCTGTAGCCATTTTTTGAGCAGACATTACTTCTTAGTCGATATCAAGAAAGGAAAAGTTACACGGTCGGGCAAGAGTTAATTGTGACTGTTAAATAATACCGGAGTATAGAAGAGTTAATACTGGGGAAGTTGGTCTAGCGCTGCTGGTTTAATCATAGATGTAATACGTATAATAATAGATGTAACACGTTTAATCATAGCTGTAACACGTTTCAACATAGCTGTAACACATTTCATCATAGTTGTAACACGTTGCATCATAGCTGTAACACGTTTAATCATAACTGTAACACGTTTCAACATAGCTGTAACACGTTGCATCATTGCTGTAACACGTTGCATCATAGCTGTAACACGCTTCATCATAGCTGTACACGTTTAATCATAGCTGTAACACGTTTAATCATAGCTGTAACACGTTGCATCGTGGCTGTAACACGTTGCATCATGGCTGTAACACGTTTAATCATATCTTTTCACTCTTTACTTTTCCACTCTACTTTTACTACATTCTACCTTCTGTCTTCATTATCAGCACCACCTTGTCTACAGATCCATTAAGACTACGGTTAATATGGTTGGATTTTCCTGTAGAAATTAGTCATTTCTGAAGTCGTTGTGACCAAGCAATAAGAATGTTCATCTTCTAACCATGTGGTTCGGGGTTCAATTCCAATAGCTAATATTTCTTTCCGAGAAATGATATGTCTTAAGGGTCCACCCAGTCTCAACAGTTGATGTCATCAGTTTTTACCTGGCCAGGCCTGGGGGCTAGACAGACTACTAATCGCTTCACACATACATCGATTGATGGTAACAGAAACATGCAGTCATTAACACCATATCACCCCGTGCAACAATAGGCGTACCAAGCAACCTTTACTTGGCTTCATAGTGTCCAAGCTCAGTGACGTGGTAGTTATGTTCCACATGCACTAACATATAACATGGATTGTTGTGAATTGTATGAAATACGTCACTTTCACACTGATAACCCTAAGAAAAGTATGGTTTCAATGCCCTTCCTCAATATTATTACTTAGCTATCTCTGTCAGTTAGTTAAGCATTTAAATAAAATGACGGACGTTCACTAAGTAATAAAACATGTTGTTTTAGTTATGGGTTTATTTTATTACAATTTTAAATAGACCATATTGTTTCTCGGAGCCGTGATAGCTCAGTGCTTAGTGAACTGGACTACAATGGACAAGAGGTAGGGTTCGATCCCAACCGACGGCTTCCGGGTTCTCCCAGCCTTAAATGGGTTCCGACTTTTTTTTCTGGGAAAGCAAAGCAGCATGGGCGTAATACCGATCACATTATCCCAAAAATCATGTGCTGAAGGTCTCTAAAATTTATGGTCACTAACACCATATTCCCTATACGCCACTTCGCGTGACGGGGGTACTTTACCTTTTTTTTAACATTGTTCCTCATTTATTTGACTACATAGCTATTTATCATCGTCATCAAGTACCGAGCCTACTGCCGTAGGTGATCATGTCTCTCCAAAACCTTCGATCTCGGCAGCTATTTATCATTTCTGTTGTTGACCTTCTGCCAAGCCATTTTCTTAAGCTGCCTGTTATTTTTTCTCTTTGCTTCCCTCTATCTCTTCGTCCCTCAATTTTCCCAGTTGTTACAATATACTCAGTTGTTCTCTTCTCATTACATGGCCAAAAAATGATGATTGTTTTTTCCTAATTTTGGAAATTAGCTATCTTTTTGCTTTGACCTCTCTCAGAACATCTTCATTACTCTTCTTAGCTGTCCATGGTACTCTCAACATTCTTCTGTAAAACCACATTTCTCCAGACTCCAGTGATTTTCTTGTCTGTTGTCCTATTGTCCATGTTTCGCATCCATATGTTAAGACTGGCTCTACATAACATTTAAGAACTCTTTTTCTTGTTTCTATTGTCAAAAATGGATTGCATAGTATCTTCCTCATTTTTTTGGAAAGCTGCTTTTGCCTGAGCCATTCTGCATCACATCTCTTTTGTACATCTTCCGTCTGAGGTGAACAAAGTTCCCAAATATTTAAATTCATTTACCTGTTTTAATATTGTTCCACTTGTCTTTATTTTGCACTGAGGTGATGTCTTTTTCTTTGTTGCTACCATTACCTCTGTCTTTTTGCTATTAAGGCTGAGTCCTTTTTTTTTGCTTTCTTTCACTATAATGTCCAACATTTCTTGTAACTCATTTTCACTCTTACCGATTAAGACTGTATCATCAGCATACCTTAGATTATTTATATTATGACCTCCAATTGTTATTCCAGGCATGTCCCTTATGGATCTTAAAATAATCTCACTATAAATATTAAATAAATCTGGTAACAGCACACAACCTTGTCTAACACCTTGTTTTATTTGTTGAAACATTCCCAATTGGTTTCCAGTTCTTATGGCCGCTGTTTGTTGCCAGTACATGTTCTTTATTATTCTTAGTTCTTTGCTGTCTATGTTTATGCTTTCTAAAATTTTGATTATTTCTTGGTGCTTTACTTTGTCAAATGCCTTGGTGTAATCTATGAAACATAGGTATAGATCTGTTTTCACCTCTATGTCTCTTTCTACTAAAGATCTTATGATATAAATGGCATTGTTTGTTTGTTCATCTCTAACAAAACCACACTGTTCATCGCTAATTTCTGGACTGATTTTGTTTCGCACTCTTCGCAAGATGATTCTTTGTAATATCTTAGTTATTTGACTCATAACGCTTATTGTGCGATGATCATCGCATTCAATCGCACCTGATTTCTTTGGTAGGGCTATGAATATTGCTTTGAGCATGTCGTCTGGTATATATCCGCTGTTGTAGATATCATTCACTATTTTGTTATTATTTCTATTCCATATAGCTATATATGGGAGCCGCGATAGCTCAGTGGTTAGTGAACTGGACTACAAAGGACAGGGGGTAGGGTTCGATTCCAACCGACGGCTCCGAGTTCACCCAGCCTTAAATGGGTACCGGATTTTTTTCTGGGAAAGTAAAGCAGCACGGGCGTAATACCGACCACATTACCCCAAAAATCATGTGCTGAAGGTCTGTAAAATATAGGGTCACTAACACCATAGTTCCCTATACGCCACTTGGCGTGACGGGGGTACTTTACTTTTACTTTACTATAGCTATATATATATATATGTCAAAAACAATGTCCTAACATCATCAAGCACTATACATTTTTTAAAAAAAATATGACGATCAACATTTTCAGGAGGACGTGAACTTCCGGTCAATATGGTGAATAGGCGGCAGGAACCATTGAAGGCTATGTCTGAAAAGTGTTCCTTGTTGCATTTTCCTCATATTCCAAGTCCGGCTTGTTGCAGGAGTTACTAAGTTAAATGCTCTGTGCACACCGTGAGCTGTGTGTTTCATCCGTTTTGATCATGTTTCGTGTTAAGATATGAGCCATGGCTAGCACAGAAACACATCAAGATATGAGCCATAGCTAGCACAGAAACACATCAGGATATGAGCCATGGCTTCACGGAAAAACAGCAAGAAATGAGCCATGTCCAGCACATGAACACATTAAGGTATCCATATGCTTGGGTTTGTTGTAGTCGGCAGACTCTTCTTAACGTGGGAACCATCGACATACGAGACGCAGGGTCCGATAAACTGTTCCCAGGTGTCGTTGAAACAGTTGTACGGACATTTGAGAGTGCAGTCTGATCCGTAGTACGTTTCCTTGCACGTACAGTCTGTACTTTCCGGGTCACATATGATGTCAAAGCCATCAGAACACGTCTGTTTGCACTGTAGCCCAAAATTACCATCGGGACAAGTGTCACTACAGGCGTAGCCAGGACGTTTACATTGTAGGCATTTTCCGGATTTTTCCTCACATAAAGGACAGACACTAAGACAAGACCCGGAGCAGTCGTGTCCACAGGTCTCATGTGAACAGTTGCCGTGACACGTACCGTTGATGACGTTGTAGCCTTTGCAGCACCCACAATATACTGCACAAAACGACCAAGAATACCCGTCCAAACAATAGGTGTCTGTAAAACAGTTACCAAACACTCAGAGAAAGACGGGGGAAGGTGGTAGCAGCTTTACCAATGAGGGTGTCAATTTCTGTATCTAAAGATTGTTTGTCGTTGACAATGGACTCCATGTAGCTATACTGCTGCACAACATCGAGTTTGTAGTTGTCGATAAAGATTGCAGGTGTAGCTTTAACGTCCTGACCGAGTATATTAGTTTTCTGGAAACTTATTGTTAGACCGAAGTCTCTGCGGGTATGCGAAAAGCGATGTACCATGCTCTGAAGTTCTTTCAGACTGCGTGACAAGTTTCCTGTACAAGAAAACACATATAAACAGCAGATGTCTTGGATGATAATACGAGCGATTTCTCATTGCGATGCACATACATGCTAAGATTAACATTAACCCATTGTTATCTCTCTTCTCTTAATCACGCAACCTGCCATAAGTAAGGGGATAACTATATCCTCCTGCCTGGTATAATAAGCTTCATTTGCCTACTGATTTCCTCCAACACACATTCGCCCACGGAATATTCAACGTTCTTCTGAAAAGTAGTATGTTTATGTCTCAAGTGATCATCATGTTTTTCATTGATTATTCATAGAATCTTCCTTCTACACGATAGATTTGTGAAATAAGCTTATACCCTTACCTTGCCTTTATTTGTGTGCGTATGTGGAGTTTGTGTTGACCTTATTCAATGTCATATATGACAAACTGCTTCGCAAGATCATAATTTTGAATATATATATATATATATATATATATATATGTAAATGTCTTGATTTAAAAAGTGTTGTTATCTTCTTGACTTACAATGTGTTTGTTATCATCTTGACTTACAACGTGTTGTTATCATCGTGACATACAACGTGTTGTTATCATCTTGACTTACACCGTGTTGTTATCATCTTGACTTACAACGTGTTGTTATCATCTTGACTTACAACGTGTTGTTATCATCTTGACTTACAACGTGTTGTTATCATCGTGACATACAACGTGTTGTTATAATCTTGACTTACAACGTGTTGTTATCATCGTGACATACAACGTGTTGTTATCATCTTGACTTACAACGTGTTGTTATCATCGTGACATACAACGTGTTGTTATAATCTTGACTTACACCGTGTTGTTATCATCTTGACTTACAACGTGTTGTTATCATCTTGACTTACAACGTGTTGTTATCTTGACATACAACGTGTTGTTATCATCTTGACTTACACTGTGTTGTTATCATCTTGACATACAACGTGTTTGTTATCATCTTGACCTACAACGTGTTTGTTATCATCTTGACTTACACCGTGTTGTTATCATCTTGACTTACAACGTGTTTGTTATCATCTTGACCTACAACGTGTTGTTATCTTCTTGACTTACAACGTGTTTACTATCATCTTGACTTACAACGTATTTGTTATCATCTCGACCTACAACGTGTTGTTATCATTTTGACCTACAATGTGTTTGCTATAATCTTGACTTACAACGTGTTGTTATCATCTTGACTTGAAACGTGTTGTTATCATCTTGACTTAAAACGTGTTGTTATCATCTTTACTTACAACGTTATGTTATCATCTTGACTTAAAACGTGTTGTTATCATCTTGACTTAAAACGTGTTTGTTATCATCTTTACTTACAATGTTATGTTATCATCTTGACTTACAAAGTGTAGTTATCATCACGACTTACAATGTTATGTTATCATCTTGACTTACAACTTGTTGTTATCATAATGACTTACAATGTTATGTTATCATCTTGACTTACAACGTGTAGTTATCATCTTTACTTACAATGTTATGTTATCATCTTGACTTACAACTTGTTGTTATCATCTTGACTTACAATGTACTGTTATCATCTTGATTTACAATATTATGTTATCATCTTGACTTACAATGTTATGTTATCATCTTGGCTTACAATGTAATGTTATTATCTTGGCTTACAACATTATGTTATCATCTTGACTTACAATGTTATGTTATCATATTGACTTACAGCATTATGTTATCATCTTGACTTACAACGTTACGTTATCATCTTGACTTACAACGTTATGTTATCATCTTGACTTACAACATTGTTATCATCTTGACTTACAATGTTATGTTATCATTTTGACTTACGTTATGCTATCATCTTGATTTACAACGCTATGTTATCATCTTGACTTACAATGTTATGTTATCATATTGACTTACAACGTTATGTTATCATCTTGACTTACAATGTTATGTTATCATCTTGACTTACAGCATTATGTTATCATCTTGATTTACAACGTTATGTTATCATCTTGACTTACAACGTTATGTTATCATCTTGACTTACAACGTTATGTTATCATCTTGACTTACAATGTTATGTTATCATCTTGACTTACAGCATTATGTTATCATCTTGACTTACAATGTTATGTTATCATCTTGACTTACAACGTTATGTTATCATCTTGGCTTACAACGTTATGTTATCATCTTGACTTACAACGTTATGTTATCATCTTGACTTACAACGTTATGTTATCATCTTGACTTACAACGTTATGTTATCATCTTGGCTTACAACGTTATGTTATCTTGACTTACAACGGTATGTTATCATCTTGACTTACAACGTGTTGTTATCACTGAGAAAATTTACTCAACGCCAATTTTTACCTACCACCTTTTGAGGATTAACTACATTTATTTATGAAAGCTTCCCCCCACCCCCCGCCCGCGTGTTGTTTAGTTTGAAGCATCGCTTCCTTCAGCATGTCCGGTTGTTAATGGTACTATAAACACTTAAACCATAGGGTGTTTATTCCACATTAATTTTATTATATAATATTGGGTGTTTCTTCCGCATAGTGTGTCTCTTCCTCATCAGGTGTTTCTTCTTCATAGGTTATTTCTTTATATATATGATGCTTCTTCCTCATGAGGTGTTTCTTCTACAGAGGGTGTTTCTTCCACATCAGGTGATTCTCTCACATAGGGTATTTCTTCCACATAAAGTCTTTCTTCTCCATAGGGTGGTTCTTTATATATAGGATGTTTCTTTCACATAAGGTGTCTCCTTCACATAGTGTTGCTTCCACATAGAGTGTTTCTTTCACGTAGGATGTTTCTTCCACATGAGGTGTTTCTTCCACATAAGGTGTTTCTTTCACATAGAGTGTTGCTTCCACATAGAGTGTTTATTTCACTTAGGGTGTTTCTTCCACATACGGTGTTTCTTTCATTTAGGGTGTTTCTTCCACATAGAGTGTTTCTTCCATATCACGGCAGAGAAGCTATCTGCCCGTACTTTCCTGCAACAGTCTAAAATCTAACTCCACTGTTCGAATAACATGAGTAGAAAATGTATGTCAAAAACTTCCTGTGATAGATATATGAGCCAGGTTAGATATTGCTTCCAGAACATGTGTATAGGGTAAGTGTAGGTTTATGAAAATATATTGAAATATGAAAGACTGAACAACAAAGCAACTTTAGAACAAACGCTTCTTGAACATAACAGAAAAAATTAACCCTTCTCAGTCATGCCTTTGAAGAACTGAGAAAAACGCTAGGAACAGCCCCCGCCATAGAATATATATAAAGAAACAACAGATAAAATGGTTTGGCCACGTGACAAGGCAGAAAGAACAAAACACAACACAACGAGCCTTCAACAAACGTTGTGAGAACACCAGACCCAAGGGTTGACCACGAAAAATATGGATCGATGGAATATTAGAAGTACTAGGAAGCATAACAGCAGCAGAGGCGAACAGAAGAGCAAATGACCGCAAATTATATTTCCCCTCGACGCTGAAAGACAGATGAGGAAGGAAAGTAGAAGAAGTCATGCCTTTTTTGTTTTTCCGATATTTTGAAATAATTTTTGTGATTCGATCACAGTAGTGACCTCTAACAACAATACAACATTCATCACCTGGTAACAATTATCAACACATATTATTTTAAATATTAGTTGGGACTTCCGCAGGCCTTTGTTTTACCATAGAAATGTATAGGGCGAGAACGAGTCAGCTCGACGATTTAAAAACGAATTTAAACAATCCCTTCAGGGTGGCCACGCTGCCAACGTCACCTGCTGGCGATTCCCAGTGTTATAGTCTGCTTGACCTACACGGAGACAAATAATAATAATGAATGAATATAATAATGGAGGGAAACTACCGAAGCGATAGATCAGCGAATCGTTTCAGGGGAACAGTTATGTTTACAGCCATCGGGCAGTATCATCTTTTTTATCATCTTGACTTTGTTATCATCTTGACTTACAACGTATTGTTATCATCTTGACATACAACTTGTTGTTATCATCTTGACATACAACGTGTTGTTATAATCTTGACTTACAACGTGTTGTTACCATCTTGACTTACAACGTGTTGTTATCATCTTGACTTACAACGTGTTGTTATCATCTTGACATACAACGTGTTGTTATCATCTTGACATACAACGTGTTGTTATCATCTTGACTTACACCGTGTTGTTATCATCTTGACATACAACGTGTTGTTATCATCTTGACTTACAACGTGCTGTTATCATCTTGACATACAACGTGTTGTTATCATCTTGACTCACATCGTGTTTGCTATCATCTTGAATTACACCGTGTTTGTTACCATCTTGACTTACAACGTGTTGTTATCATCTTGACTTACAACGTGTTGTTATCATCTTGACATACAACGTGTTGTTATCATCTTGACTTACACCGTGTTGTTATCATCTTGACATACAACGTGTTGTTATCATCTTGACATACAACGTGTTGTTATCATCTTGACTTACACCGTGTTGTTATCATCTTGACATACAACGTGTTGTTATCATCTTGACTTACAACGTGCTGTTATCATCTTGACATACAACGTGTTGTTATCATCTTGACTCACATCGTGTTTGCTATCATCTTGAATTACACCGTGTTGTTATCATCTTGACTGACAACGTGTTTGTTATCATCTTGACCTACACCGTGTTGTTATCATCTTGACTTACAACGTGTTTGTTATCATCTTGACCTACAACGTGTTTGTTATCATCTTGACTTACATCGTGTTGTTATCATCTTGACTTACAACGTTATGTTATCATCTTGACTTACACCGTGTTGTTATCATCTTGACCTACAACGTGTTGTTATCATCTTGACTTACAACGTGTTTACTATCATCTTGACTTACAACGTATTTGTTATCATCTCGACCTACAACGTGTTGTTATCATTTTGACCTACAATGTGTTTGCTATAATCTTGACTTACAAAGTGTTGTTATCATCTTGACTTGAAACGTTTTGTTATCATCTTGACTCACAACGTATTTGCAATCATCTTGACTTAAAACGTGTTGTTATCATCTTGACTTAAAACGTGTTGTTATCATCTTTACTTACAACGTTATGTTATCATCTTGACTTAAAACGTGTTGTTATCATCTTGACTTAAAACGTGTTTGTTATCATCTTTACTTACAATGCTATGTTATCATCATGACTTACAAAGTGTAGTTATCATCACGACTTACAATGTTATGTTATCATCTTGACTTACAACTTGTTGTTATCATCTTGACTTACAATGTTATGTTATCATCTTGACTTACAACGTGTAGTTATCATCTTTACTTACAATGTTATGTTATCATCTTGACTTACAACTTGTTGTTATCATCTTGACTTACAACGTATTGTTATCATCTTGACATACAACTTGTTGTTATCATCTTGACATACAACGTGTTGTTATAATCTTGACATACAACGTGTTGTTATCATCTTGACATACAACTTGTTGTTATCATCTTGACATACAACGTGTTGTTATAATCTTGACTTACAACGTGTTGTTACCATCTTGACTTACAACGTGTTGTTATCATCTTGACTTACAACGTGTTGTTATCATCTTGACATACAACGTGTTGTTATCATCTTGACATACAACGTGTTGTTATCATCTTGACTTACACCGTGTTGTTATCATCTTGACATACAACGTGTTGTTATCATCTTGACTTACAACGTGCTGTTATCATCTTGACATACAACGTGTTGTTATCATCTTGACTCACATCGTGTTTGCTATCATCTTGAATTACACCGTGTTTGTTACCATCTTGACTTACAACGTGTTGTTATCATCTTGACTTACAACGTGTTATCATCTTGACATACAACGTGTTGTTATCATCTTGACTTACACCGTGTTGTTATCATCTTGACATACAACGTGTTGTTATCATCTTGACATACAACGTGTTGTTATCATCTTGACTTACACCGTGTTGTTATCATCTTGACATACAACGTGCTGTTATCATCTTGACATACAACGTGTTGTTATCATCTTGACTCACATCGTGTTTGCTATCATCTTGAATTACACCGTGTTGTTATCATCTTGACTGACAACGTGTTTGTTATCATCTTGACCTACACCGTGTTGTTATCATCTTGACTTACAACGTGTTTGTTATCATCTTGACCTACAACGTGTTTGTTATCATCTTGACTTACACCGTGTTGTTATCATCTTGACTTACAACGTTATGTTATCATCTTGACTTACACCGTGTTGTTATCATCTTGACTTACAACGTGTTTGTTATCATCTTGACCTACAACGTGTTGTTATCATCTTGACTTACAACGTGTTTACTATCATCTTGACTTACAACGTATTTGTTATCATCTCGACCTACAACGTGTTGTTATCATTTTGACCTACAATGTGTTTGCTATAATCTTGACTTACAAAGTGTTGTTATCATCTTGACTTGAAACGTTTTGTTATCATCTTGACTCACAACGTTTTGCAACCATCTTGACTTAAAACGTGTTGTTATCATCTTGACTTAAAACGTGTTGTTATCATCTTTACTTACAACGTTATGTTATCATCTTGACTTAAAACGTGTTGTTATCATCTTGACTTAAAACGTGTTTGTTATCATCTTTACTTACAATGTTATGTTATCATCATGACTTACAAAGTGTAGTTATCATCACGACTTACAATGTTATGTTATCATCTTGACTTACAACTTGTTGTTATCATCTTGACTTACAATGTTATGTTATCATCTTGACTTACACCGTGTAGTTATCATCTTTACTTACAATGTTATGTTATCATCTTGACTTACAACTTGTTGTTATCATCTTGACTTACAATGTGCTGTTATCATCTTGACTTACAATATTATGTTATCATCTTGACTTACAATGTTATGTTATCATCTTGGCTTACAATGTAATGTTATTATCTTGGCTTACAACATTATGTTATCATCTTGACTTACAATGTTATGTTATCATATTGACTTACAGCATTATGTTATCATCTTGACTTACAACGTTACGTTATCATCTTGACTTACAACGTTATGTTATCATCTTGACTTACAATTTTGTTATCATCTTGACTTACAATGTTATGTTATCATTTTGACTTACGTTATGCTATCATCTTGATTTACAACGTTATGTTATCATCTTGACTTACAATGTTATGTTATCATATTGATTTACAACGTTATGTTATCATCTTGACTTACAACGTTATGTTATCATCTTGACTTACAACGTTATGTTATCATCTTGACTTACAACGTTATGTTATCATCTTGACTTACAACGTTATGTTATCATCTTGGCTTACAACGTTATGTTATCTTGACTTACAACGGTATGTTATCATCTTGACTTACAACGTGTTGTTATCACTGAGAAAATTTACTCAACGCCAATTTTTACCTACCACCTTTTGAGGATTAACTATATTTATTTATGAAAGCTTCCCCCCACCCCCCGCCCGCGTGTTGTTTAGTTTGAAGCATCGCTTCCTTCAGCATGTCCGGTTGTTAATGGTACTATAAACACTTAAACCATAGGGTGTTTATTCCACATTAATTTTATTATATAATATTGGGTGTTTCTTCCGCATAGTGTGTCTCTTCCTCATCAGGTGTTTCTTCTTCATAGGTTATTTCTTTATATATAGGATATTTCTTCCTCATGAGGTGTTTCTTCTACAGAGGGTGTTTCTTCCACATCAGGTGATTCTCTCACATAGGGTATTTCTTCCACATAAAGTCTTTCTTCTCCATAGGGTGGTTCTTTATATATAGGATGTTTCTTTCACATAAGGTGTCTCCTTCACATAGTGTTGCTTCCACATAGAGTGTTTCTTTCACGTAGGATGTTTCTTCCACATGAGGTGTTTCTTCCACATAAGGTGTTTCTTTCACATAGAGTGTTGCTTCCACATAGAGTGTTTATTTCACTTAGGGTGTTTCTTCCACATACGGTGTTTCTTTCATTTAGGGTGTTTCTTCCACATAGAGTGTTTCTTCCATATCACGGCAGAGAAGCTATCTGCCCGTACTTTCCTGCAACAGTCTAAAATCTAACTCCACTGTTCGAATAACATGAGTAGAAAATGTATGTCAAAAACTTCCTGTGATAGATATATGAGCCAGGTTAGATATTGCTTCCAGAACATGTGTATAGGGTAAGTGTAGGTTTATGAAAATATATTGAAATATGAAAGACTGAACAACAAAGCAACTTTAGAACAAACGCTTCTTGAACATAACAGAAAAAATTAACCCTTCTCAGTCATGCCTTTGAAGAACTGAGAAAAACGCTAGGAACAGCCCCCGCCATAGAATATATATAAAGAAACAACAGATAAAATGGTTTGGCCACGTGACAAGGCAGAAAGAACAAAACACAACACAACGAGCCTTCAACAAACGTTGTGAGAACACCAGACCCAAGGGTTGACCACGAAAAATATGGATCGATGGAATATTAGAAGTACTAGGAAGCATAACAGCAGCAGAGGCGAACAGAAGAGCAAATGACCGCAAATTATATTTCCCCTCGACGCTGAAAGACAGATGAGGAAGGAAAGTAGAAGAAGTCATGCCTTTTTTGTTTTTCCGATATTTTGAAATAATTTTTGTGATTCGATCACAGTAGTGACCTCTAACAACAATACAACATTCATCACCTGGTAACAATTATCAACACATATTATTTTAAATATTAGTTGGGACTTCCGCAGGCCTTTGTTTTACCATAGACATGTATAGGGCGAGAACGAGTCAGCTCGACGATTTAAAAACGAATTTAAACAATCCCTTCAGGGTGTCCACGCTGCCAACGCCACCTGCTGGCGATTCCCAGTGTTATAGTCTGCTTGACCTACACGGAGACAAATAATAATAATGAATGAATATAATAATGGAGGGAAACTACCGAAGCGATAGATCAGCGAATCATTTCAGGGGAACAGTTATGTTTACAGCCATCGGGCAGTATCATCTTTTTTATCATCTTGACTTTGTTATCATCTTGACTTACAACGTGTTGTTATCATCTTGACATACAACGTGTTGTTATCATCTTGACATACAACGTGTTGTTATCATCTTGACTTACACCGTGTTGTTATCATCTTGACATACAACGTGTTGTTATCATCTTGACTTACAGCGTGCTGTTATCATCTTGACATACAACGTGTTGTTATCATCTTGACTCACATCGTGTTTGCTATCATCTTGAATTACACCGTGTTTGTTACCATCTTGACTTACAACGTGTTGTTATCATCTTGACTTACAACGTGTTGTTATCATCTTGACATACAACGTGTTGTTATCATCTTGACTTACACCGTGTTGTTATCATCTTGACATTCAACGTGTTGTTATCATCTTGACTTACACCGTGTTGTTATCATCTTGACATACAACGTGTTGTTATCATCTTGACTTACAACGTGCTGTTATCATCTTGACATACAACGTGTTGTTATCATCTTGACTCACATCGTGTTTGCTATCATCTTGAATTACACCGTGTTGTTATCATCTTGACTGACAACGTGTTTGTTATCATCTTGACCTACACCGTGTTGTTATCATCTTGACTTACAACGTGTTTGTTATCATCTTGACCTACAACGTGTTTGTTATCATCTTGACTTACACCGTGTTGTTATCATCTTGACTTACAACGTTATGTTATCATCTTGACTTACACCGTGTTGTTATCATCTTGACTTACAACGTGTTTGTTATCATCTTGACCTACAACGTGTTGTTATCATCTTGACTTACAACGTGTTTACTATCATCTTGACTTACAACGTATTTGTTATCATCTTGACTTGAAACGTTTTGTTATCATCTTGACTCACAACGTATTTGCAATCATCTTGACTTAAAACGTGTTGTTATCATCTTGACTTAAAACGTGTTGTTATCATCTTTACTTACAACGTTATGTTATCATCTTGACTTAAAACGTGTTGTTATCATCTTGACTTAAAACGTGTTTGTTATCATCTTTACTTACAATGTTATGTTATCATCATGACTTACAAAGTGTAGTTATCATCACGACTTACAATGTTATGTTATCATCTTGACTTACAACTTGTTGTTATCATCTTGACTTACAATGTTATGTTATCATCTTGACTTACAACGTGTAGTTATCATCTTTACTTACAATGTTATGTTATCATCTTGACTTACAACTTGTTGTTATCATCTTGACTTACAATGTGCTGTTATCATCTTGACTTACAATATTATGTTATCATCTTGACTTACAATGTTATGTTATCATCTTGGCTTACAATGTAATGTTATTATCTTGGCTTACAACATTATGTTATCATCTTGACTTACAATGTTATGTTATCATATTGACTTACAGCATTATGTTATCATCTTGACTTACAACGTTACGTTATCATCTTGACTTACAACGTTATGTTATCATCTTGACTTACAATTTTGTTATCATCTTGACTTACAATGTTATGTTATCATTTTGACTTACGTTATGATATCATCTTGATTTACAACGTTATGTTATCATCTTGACTTACAATGTTATGTTATCATCTTGACTTACAACGTTATGTTATCATCTTGACTTACAACGTTATGTTATCATCTTGACTTACAACGTTATGTTATCATCTTGACTTACAACGGTATGTTATCATCTTGACTTACAACGGTATGTTATCATCTTGACTTACAACGGTATGTTATCATCTTGACTTACAACGGTATGTTATCATCTTGACTTACAACGTTATGTTATCATCTTGACTTACAACGTTATGTTATCATCTTGACTTACAACGTTATGTTATCATCTTGACTTACAACGTGTTGTTATCACTGAGAAAATTTACTCAACGCCAATTTTCACCTACCACCTTTCGACGATCAACTACATTTATTTTATGAAAGCTTCCCCCCCCCCATCCCCCGCCCGCGTGTTGTTTAGTTTGAAGCATCGCTTCCTTCAGCATGTCCGGTTGTTAATGGTACTATAAACACTTAAACCATAGGGTGTTTATTCCACATTAAGTTTATTATTTAACATTGGGTGTTTCTTCCGCATAGTGTGTTTCTTCCACATCAGGTGTTTCTTCTCCATAGGTTGTTTCTTTATATATAGGATGTTTCTTCCGCATGAGGTGTTTCTTCTACAAAGGGTGTTTCTTCCATATCAGGTGATTCTCTCACATAGGGTATTTCTTCCACATAAGGTGTTTCTTTTCCATAGGGTGATTCTTTATATATAGGATGTTTCTTCCACATAAGGCGTTTCTTTCACATAGAGTGTTTCTTCCACATAGAGTGTTTATTTCACTTAGGGTGTTTCTTCCACATAAGGTGTTTCTTTCATTTAGGGTGTTTCTTCCACATAGAGTGTTTCTTCCATATCACGGCAGAAAAGCTATCTCCCGTACTTTTCTGCAACAGTCTAAGATCTAACTCCACTGTTCGAATAACATGAATAGAAAATGTATGTCAACAACTTCCTGTGATAGATATATGGGCCAGGTTAGATATTGCTTCCAGAACATATGTATAGGGTAAGTGTAGGTTTATGAAAATATATTGAAATATGAAAGACTGAACAGCAAAGCAACCTTAGAACAAACACTTCTTGAACATAACAGAGAAAATTAACCCTTTTCAGTCATGCCTTTGAAGAACTGAGAAAAAAGCTACACAACACAACGAGCCTTCAACAAACGTTGTGAGAACACAAGACCCAAGGGTCGACCACGAAAAAGATGGATCGATGGAATATTAGAAGTACTAGGAAGCATAACAGCTGCAGAGGCGAACAGAAGAGCAAAAGACCGCAAATTATATCTCCCCTCGACGCTGAAAGGCAGATGAGGAAGGAAAGTAGAAGAAGAAGTCATGCCTTTTTTGTTTTTCCGATATTTTGAAATAATGTTTGTGATTCGATCACAGTAGTGACCTCTAATAACAATGCAACATTCATCACCTGGTAACAATTATCAACACATATTATTTTATATATTAGGTGGGACTTAGAAGTTCCGCAGGACTTTGTTTTACCATAGAAATGTATAGGGCGAGAACGAGTCAGCTCGACAATTTAAAAACTAATTTAAACAATCCCTTCAGGGTGGCCACCATAGGCGGATCTAGCCTTAAAATTTTGGGGGGGGCACTGCTATAGGCCTACTGTTTTGTTTCAGGTTTGCATAGACATCTTCGCGCTATCAGCAATAAGGGTGTGAGTCACTTGTGTATAATCGTCATTAGACCTTTGACGCAATTTGACTTTTCTAATAATAACGGGAATAAGTATACAGCATAAAATATGCATTTTATAAAAATTAAAACGGCACAAAAAAAAAAAGAAAATCTGTACTCACCAATTACATCAGTTTAATTCGTCTAGGCTTTTCTGCAAATTTCTGCATAACTTCTTCACTCGTGATGGTGTTTTTAAGCAATGTTTTTTCTATGTGAAGCACCGCCAAATTACGAAGTCTATCTTGTGTCATTGATGACCTCAGCCAAGTCTTAATCCTGCTCATCGCAGAAAAACTTCTTTCACATGCTGATGAGCTTATTGGTATGGTTATAGCAGCCCTTAGAATTTTATGAAAATGTGGGTAAGTGTTCTTGTTTACTACCTCTTTTAAGTGGCTAAAGCTGAATTGTGAAACTTCCCCTTCTTTGCTCCTAATTAATGTTTTGACAATTGATATTTCTGCTTTCAGGATAGTAACATTCAGTCCTAAACACTCAGCATATTTCTTTACAAATGGAGTTGCCTTTTCATAATCCAAACAAAACAGCCCATCAACAGCACATGCGAGTTGTAAGGATTCTTCACTAAATCTTTCCTTTAACCTTGCTGCAAAGACATCAATAACTTCAAAATATACTTTCATCTTCCAGTATTCTTTATTGCTCACACTTTCAGGGCCATCTAGGGGTTTTCCAACAGTTGAGAGAACAAAACTGTCTTTTAGCATCACACTTTCTTCATGTTTTCTTTTCTTACATACAGTAGGACTTTCTAAGCATATGCCGTGTTTCAGTGAAAATTCTTCAATATTCTTCCAAATCTTAGAAAATTCATCATCAGTTCTCTTGTCTACTATTGTCCGCATAGTATTTGTTATCAGTTCTGCAGCCTGTCCTAAAGTGACATTTGCATTCTGCATACATAGACTTAATACGTGGGTATAAGACAGGATTTCATGAAAAACAAACAGGTTGACAATGAAATTAAATGTTGATATTGATTTCAAAATTCCAATGGCTTCTATGGAGTCTTTGTCTTCATTTCTGTCAATTTCAAATTTTAAAGCTGCCACTACATTATCATAGTGTTTAATCAACAGATTACAATTCTGGTACCTGCATGTCCACCTAGTTGTACTTAATGAAATTATTTCAAAAGGCTTTGTCTGTAACAATCCTGACACCGTTCTTAAAGCATCATGATTTGACGGTTTTGAAAAATGTACATACAATGATTCCAAAGCATTGAATAAAAGTCTTGAAGATTCTATGTTTTTACAAATGTCTGTTACAATAAGTGCAACCTTATGTGCATAACAGTGGAAGTAAACAGCTTCAGGATAAAACTCTCTAATTTTAGCTTGCAGCCCTCCAACATCACCAGACATTACTGCGGCACCATCATAAGTTTGCGCTATTACTGATAATCCTTCAATACTAAACTTCCGAAGAACAGTCATTATCAAATCAGCTAAATCTATTGCTGTTCGTTTGCTTGAGCAATCATAGAAACCAAGGAATCTTTCATGTGGAGTGAGTTCATCGTCAACATACCGAACGCAGAGAGACAATTGTTGCTGTTTCTGACATCTTGCCTCATCAGCCATAATTGCAAAAAACTCGCATCTTTTAACCTCTTTAACTATTTTCTCAAAAAGAAGAGCTGAAGTTATGTCAATCACTTCATTCACAATAGTTTTGCTACAAAATGAAATGTTTTTTGTAAAATTTTGTTTAAATGTACTATCATACTTAGCAAACACCTCGCAGAACTCTAAGAAATTACCCCTACTATTAGATTCTTTCTTTTCATCATGTCCTCTGAACGCAATGCCCTGTCTTCCAAGAAGTATAATAACATCAACAACTTTCGCCATGTACTCTTTGTTTTTTTCCACTTCGGTCTTATGTGATTTTGAAATCATTGACATGACACTTCCTTTTTCATTACTATATTTATGCATTGCATATTTTTCCATGCATAACAAATGACTTTTACTTTTTCCATGTTTATCAAGTTTTTCTTTTAATTTTTTCCAGTTTCTAAAACCAGATTTAGTAAATGTTTCTTCACATGCAAAAGATTTGTCAAATACACGACAAACGTAACAAAATGCTGCATCTTTTCGTTTACTATATTCTAGCCAGTGATATTGTTCAAAATAAGCTTTAGAAAAAGAACGGTTGACTTTACCACACAGTGAAGGCGGGTAAGATCTTAAGACTGGCCTTACTGGTCCAGAATTTAAATCGCCCAAGTCCATCTCACACTGACTATTAATATCCATACTGGGTCCTGCCACTGGTCCATAATTTAAATTGCCCAAGTCCGTCTCACACTGATTATTAATATCACTATTGAGTGGACCAGCTTCACTTTTTATAAATGTAATTGTACGAGTATTAGGCAGACTAGCGTTGGAAACGAGATCACTTTCAGAAACTGGCTCACTGTTAACTGTATTAGTAGTTGTTGATGTAATAGTAATTTTTTTATCCTTCGTTTCACTAGGACTAATATCGACCCTAGATGTAGGTGTAAAATCAGGAAGCATAAAAGCAGATCGAGTTTCAGTTTCGTGTGATTTTGAAACTTTTTGAAAGAAATTTGTAATTCGTTTCATTTTTAAAATATATTAAAAACCTTTAGACATTAATAACAACTAAAATAAAACAGGTAGTCCGCAACTAAATGAAGTCCTTTTTACAGCATATATAACAAATATATGTACACCGGCAAACAACTCATTAAACATATCTACTCCCTTGTCCCTTGTGCTGTCATAAAATCAAATCAGCACGGCAATTTTGGCACCGCCAGAGCGATAAATAATTAACATTTTCTTCACAGAAGAACAATCGTACACAAAAAATATCGTATTTTTTTAGTTGTTTTTCCGTGGACATGATTTCAATATCAAAAGATTGAATAAATAGACCTATATATTTGTGAATTTTTTTTTTTATATTACCTCTTTTCTTCTTTAAAAATAATAATAATAAGTAAACAAACGTTGCTCTCACTTTATTAATGAATGTACTAAGAAGTACGTTTTTTTTTTTTTTTGGGGGGGGGGGCAATGCCCCCCCCCCCATGACCCCCCTAGATCCGCCCATGGTGGCCACGCTGTCAACGCCACCTGCTGGCGATTCCCAGTGTTATAGTCTGCTGGACATACACGGAGATAAATAATAATAATGAATGAATATTATTATGGAGGGAAACTACCGAAGCGATAGATCAGCGAATCATTTCAGGGGAAAAGTTATGTTTACAGCCATCGGGCAAAATCACAAATAATCAACAGAGAGAAAAAAAAACAAAGAGCAATAGTTGGTCCGAGGTAGGATCGAAGGCATAGCGCCTAGCCACGAGAACCAAACGTTAAAGCACACGGCAAATTAAGCTATCTAAAAATAAAGCCATCATTGGCGATGTCTTTCACGCAGGTATACTCATGACTATAGCAAAGGGTTACGAACACAACTCGGAAATAAATTGTATATCTGTATTTTCCTATCAAGACAAGTATCTCCCGGATAGGGTAGGGCTAATTACTTGCTTTGTAAGCAGTTATAGGACGAAACAGCGCGAATAGTAGTTCCCAGTAGTTTAGACTGGAGATATTCAGCCTTAAATGAATGTTATAATGAAGGAAAACTTCCGAGGCGATAGATCAACGATTCATTTAAGGGGAAGAGGTATGTTTACAGCACTGGAAAATAGCGTTTGGTTCTCGAGGCAAGGCGCTGTGCCGAGCAGTACGGGTTCGATCCTGCTTAGGACCATCTAATTTTTGTTGTTGTTGTTGTTGTTGTTGTTGATTGTGATTTTTTAGCCCCGCCAGAAAACAACACTTGCTAACCGAGAAAATGTAGCAACAATGAAGTGGGACGTTTAGGTACCGTCAGGATATTAATGAAAGTTCTTGAATAAAAACTCTACTTGCCAGCGCCAATAAAGCTTACAGGGTAACTAATGTATTATGCAGGTATAACATATGAGGATAAGCATAAAAAACATATTTTTGTTAAATTTGATAATAGTACACGTTATAACAGAACACAAACTGTATTCACTTTTTAAAAAATCGTGTTTTCCATGTGCTCAGTTTATTGTTTATTATTGTGGTACGCTCCAGCTGAACATATAACAAAACGGATGAAAACAAAATCAAAACCAATTATCTGCAAAGAAAAAAGAGCCAGCTTTATTTTTACATTGAAACCAAATATTACCTCTCTTTATATCAACAACTGTTTAATAATGTTTAAAGTGGACACGTGGAAGTAATATTTTAAAAAAAAACATCACAAACTTAATACATTATAATAACAAACTTTTCTTGAACAAATTCAGATCTTGTCATCTTGGCTGCCACCATCACTCAAATGGTAGAGGACATTAATCACTGTTCAGATAATTAATCAAATCTGTTGACAAATTAATAAATTAATTAATATTCTGCGTGTCTGTTTTTATTTTTTTTTAAATTTTGACAACAATGGAAAACAAATTCAAGAAATATTTATAACAAACAAGAAATAAACGTTCCAGGTTGACGATGTTTGTGTGTGCGTTCGTCAGCTTTACCAACTGGCGAAGTTCCCAGAGCACTGGAAATTAATTGTGCGTGTTGTTCCGTGTTTCCCTGGCAGCCGTTTGTATAGGGGTCCATAGCCGCACAGGCAGATAACTCCATCTTCGGAGGTATTTATATCTTTTCAGTTAATGAGTAATTGACATTTCGAGCCGTGCCTCGCTGCTGAGAACATGGGTGGTTACCCCAAAGAGAAATCACAAATACAAATTTCAAATGGTACAGTCGGGATTTAAACTCACACCCTCCCTGTCTCAATACCATTCATTCCTTCAGTTGACAAATTTAACAGCATCCATTGTAAACCAGAGCTCTGTATCGCTCTTGGTTATTATGAATGAATGTAATCAAACATTGATAAAACAGCTGAATCCATGCATTAATATATGATGACGGTGATATTTGGAGACTGCGAGAATCGGGTGTCAAGGTCGGTTTTCGTAGAGCGGCTAAAAACGGTGAGAACCAGAACTTTGTATCTCTCTCGACAACTGAATGGGCGATGAAGTGAAGACAGACAGGTAGGTAGGTGGAGAGATAGGTAGGTAGATAGGTAGTTAGGTGGATAGACAGACAGACAGGTAGGTAGGTGGAGAGATAGGTAGGTAGATAGGTAGTTAGGTGGATAGACAGACGGACAGACAGACGGACGGACGGACGGATAAACGGATCGACGGACCGACAGACAGACAGGTAGGTAGGTGGAGAGATAGGTAGGTAGATAGGTAGTTAGGTGGATAGACAGACGGACAGGTAGGTAGGTGGAGAGATAGTTAGGTAGATAGGTAGTTAGGTGGATAGACAGACAGACAGGTAGGTAGGTGGAGAGATAGGTAGGTAGATAGGTAGTTAGGTGGATAGACAGACGGACAGACAGACGGACGGACGGATGGACGGACGGACGGATGGACGGACCGACAGACAGACAGGCAGACAGACAGCTAGGTAAGTAGGTAGGTAGGTAGGGAGACAAAAAGGACGACTGACTTAGAGGACAGTAATGTTAATGAACACAGGCTACAGAAACTGAGCACTGTGCGTCAGCTTTGTGCCTCAGCTTTATGAAGAAATAACAATCAATGGGTATACCCTGAGCGCACTGACGTTTGTCTATTCAATTTACAAACCTCATTATCCAGACATTTAAATCTAATATTGCTTTTCAATGTACTTAAAATTCAATTTTATATCATATTTTATCATTGTACATCATATATTTATCTATCAAATATTGCTTTTCACGATCTAGTTTAGCAACGAACTCAAATCTCAACGGAAAGTCGCAATTATGATTTATGAGTAACTCTTCAACAAAAGTCACGATTAAATATTGGAATTTAAACAGTGGTTACCCTAACTGCGTACTGTCATGTTAGCTGTTGACATTTTAATAATAAGAGTGCTTCTGCATACTTTAAGGCGGCATGGCTTAATACTGACATATCATCCAAAAATAAGTCGTGGTCATGGAATAGTATGGTCACTATCAGCATATCAGACCCAAGGGTCGATCACGATTAAGATGGATCGATGGAATATTAAAAGCACTAGGAAACGTAACAGCGGGAGAGGCGAACAGAAGAGCTAATTCTATATCCCCTCGAGGGTGAAAGGCAAATGAGAAAGGAAAGATGAAGAATTTTACTTACATGGAGAATTCAAGAAATTCAACATTCTGGAGAATCGAGGGATTCGAAAATATTGTTTGATTCAAATTGAAATTCGAAGATTTTCATGATTCGGATACATGTTCGAGAACATTTTATGATTCGCATTCGAGATAGTTTAAGATGTGCTCAATATCTGAACCAAAAAAAAAGGAACCAATAAAAAGCATTTAGAATAAATGTGCCCATTAAATATATGGTCTCTTCATCCAACACACGGATTGTAGGTGAAAAATAACAAATATATTTTATAAACGGTGAGCATCTATCAGTAAAGCATCATATTTCATTAACTGAGGCCGTCAGTCAGTTGAGCCTCATGTTTCATTGACTGAGACAATCAGTCAGTTCAGCCTCATGTTTCATTGACTGAGACCGTCAGTCAGTTGACCCTCATGTTTCATTGACTTAGACCATCAGTCATTTCAGCCTCATGTTTCATTGACTTAGACCGTCAGTCAGTTCAGCCTCATGTTTCATTGACTGAGACCGTCAGTCAGTCGAGCTCATGTTTCATTGACTTAGACCGTCAGTCAGTTCAGCCTCATGTTTCATTGACTAAGACCGTCAGTCAGTTGAGCTCATGTTTCATTGACTGAGACCATCAGTCAGTTCAGCCTCACGTTTCATTGACTGAGACCGTCAGTCAGTTCAGCTCATGTTTCATTGACTGAGACCATCAGTCAGTTCAGCCTCATGTTTCCTTGACTGAGACCATCAGTCAGTAAAGCCTCGTGTTTCATTGACTGAGACCGTCAGTCAGTTGAGCTCATGTTTCATTGACTGAGACCGTCAGTCAGTTCAGCCTCATGTTTCATTGACTGAGACCATCAGTCACTAAAGCCTCATGTTTCATTGACTGATTGTCAGTCAGTTCAGCCTCATGTTTCTTTGACTGAGAACATTAGTCAGTTGAGCCTCGTGTTTCATTGACTGAGACTGTCAGTCAGTTGAATCTCATGTTTCATTGACTGAGACCATTAGTCAGTTGAGCCTCATGTTTCATTGACTGAGACCGTCAGTCAGTAGGAGCAGTTGTTAATAAGGTGACCTTCACATAAAGTTAGAGTGTGTTCTATCACAAAGCTATCACCGTGACTCAAATGAAAAATAACAGGTCCCATGGCTCTATTATTTTGGGAAAATTAATAAGAGCAAAACAGAGCTCTGCCTCAGCTCACTAGCTTCCAAATGCTGATGGTGTGACTACGTTTGAACTTGACTCTTTAATAAAACGATATGTTGCACGGCTCTATACTACAAGACTATATGCTGCATGACTATATGCTACACGGCTCTATACTACATGACTATATGCTGCATTACTATATGCTACACGGCTCTATACTACGTGACTATATGCTACATGACTATATGCTACACTTCTCTATACTACATGACTATATGCTGCATGACTATATGCTACACGGCTCTATACTACATGACTATATGCTGCATGACTATATGCTACACGGCTCTATACTACATGACTATATGCTGCATGACTATATGCTACACGGCTCTATACTACATGACTATATGCTGCATGACTATATGCTACACGGCTCTATACTACATGACTATATGCTGCATGACTATATGCTACACGGCTATATACTACATGACTATATGCTGCATGACTATATGCTACACGGCTCTATGCTACATGACTATATGCTACACGGCTCTATACTACATGGCTATATGCTACATGACTATATGCTACACGGCTCTATACTACATGACTATATGCTGCATGACTATATGCTACACGGCTCTATACTACATGACTATATGCTGCATGACTATATGCTACACGGCTATATGATACAAGACTATATGTTATGCTACTATTTGTTACATGACTATATGCTACGCGGCTATATATCACATGACTATATGATACAAGACTATATGTTATGCTACTATATGTTACATGACTATATGCTACACGGCTATATATCACATGACTATATGATACAAGACTATATGTTATGCTACTATTTGTTACATGACTATATGTTGCACGACTATATGTTACACGGCTATATGTTACACGACTATATGTTACACGACTATATGTTACATGACTATATGTTACACTGCTATATGTTAAACGACTTTATGCTACATGAATATATGCTACACGATTACATGCTATTTGACTATATGTTACATGACTATAAGCTACACAACTAGATGTTACACGACTACATGCTACACGACTTTATGCTATACAACTATATATTACAATACTATAAGCCAAAAGACTATATGTTACATGACTAGATGCTACATGACTATAAGACTATATGACTATGACTATATGACTACATGCAACACGACTATATGATACACGACTATATACACGACTTCCTTCATCTCGAATTCATTGATTATTTTTTCAATAATGCTTCAGTCCCACTACATTCAATCAATAATGTTGAAGCCATTGCACGCACATTTCTCTACAAATCAAACAGCGGCAACAGAGTGGAGAGCATCATTAAGACACGAGAGGTGTTTAGACCTGTTTAAGAGGATGAAGCATCGTCAGGTCAATAAGCAGAAACAAACAAGATGGAATAAGCACATAATACTTACTAAGCGGATTTTTCCCCTTTCTCTTGGGATTTAACGGCAAGCTGTTGAAGTTATCTTCTGAAAGAGATATCGATTTGTAGAACATAAAAAAAAGAGAGCCAGAAAGCTAGAAATTTAATGAGATTGTGGAGCAACGGTTTTGTTGCGTAATATTTGCATTATTTGTTGTTTATATTTTAACATTTTTTTGGTTTATTTTTTTTAATATTTTGCAACATCAACAAGATAATTAAAATAATAATCATTATCGAGAAGAACAAGAAATCGGCATCAAAACTATGGAAACCACAATCATTAACGCCACAATCAACATGAATATCATCTTTATGATATAAGAGCAGCATCAACTAGATCAACACAATCATGATAATACTAACATCTTCACTATCTCTATAACAAAGAGACGAACAATATTATCATCGCAAAAATAACAGCATCAACATCAGCGTCATTCATTTATAATTATTATAATCATTGTAAAGCTGGTTGCTATATAGTTAGTGTGCTCGGTTCCTGATTAGAAGGGTCGCGTTCAATTTGCAGTTTTTTTCGGATTTTTGTTATGTAACCGAAAAGGCTGTAAGGTTAATTCAGTCTTTAAAAATGGGTACCAACTATTTTTCTGTGAAGTAAAGCGGCCTGGCGTGATACCGACCACATCACCCAAAAATGTGCCGCGGTCATAGAAAATATGGTAACTAACAACATATCTCCCATACACCTAGCAAGACACTGAGGGAACTTTTTTCTTTAATAATTATATTGATTAAAAACTTGTTAATCATCGGCATATTTCACAATAGTCAAAGTACTTATTTGTCCTCATTTTTCCTGCTCCCTATTTGATTTATCCTTCTTCTTCTACATTTCAGCTCCCTGTGGAGCATAGGTCTTCAACAAATACTTTCCATGTTGTTCTGTTTCTTGCCTTTATTTTAAGATCATTCCATATCATCCCCATTATCTTCATCTCTGCTACCATATATCTTCTCAGTATAAGAATATTTTCGACTTACTCTTTGTCTTTTTCTTGGGGATACTTGTATGGGCCTGTTGTGTAATATTTTCAGTTGACTTCCTCAGTGTGTGTCCTATCCAGCGCCATCGTCTTCGCTGTATCTCTATATCCACTAGTGCGGGGTGTAGCAGAAGCACCTGCGACCTGCGGCCGCAATAGCAGGGTCGGCGCACCATCAGGTGACCAAGACCTAGCAGTTCTACCTCCTCGTGGTCGCCCCCGGTAACAGTCTGCGTCAAAACAGGCTGGCTAACAGAAGCTAGGATCGACGTGTTCCCTGTAGTGGTGGATGTTACTGATTGAGGACCCAGTATTGCAGTAACTCTGGGCTGGACTAGTAGTTTCCCAGCATAGCCTGGGATAGACGAACTCCAACTTCTCCAGTAAGAGCCGGGAATGTCAAAAAAGCCATTACGGCCCGCCACATCAATAAGTCAAAGGGGAACTGGCCGCATCAACTCGTGGCATCCCGTCAACAACAACATATCTACATATCTAGTACTTGACTGGTACTTTTCCATAATTCTACCTTTGTGATTTTGTCCTGCCAATTCCATCCTTTTATTCTGCGCAAGTATCCATTAATGGAGGTCTGTATCTTCATCCTTTTATTCTGCGCAAGTATCCATTAATGGAGGTCTGTATCTTCATCCTTTTATTCTGCGCAAGTATCCATTAATGGAGGTCTGTATCTTCATTCTTTTCGTTTTTGATTGTATCTTTAGTGGCTGTTAAATTTCATCCACCGTTGCATATCAGCATTTAATCGAAAAATCAATAAATAAAATAAAATCTCCGCCACCTGCAGAAGAAACTGAAAGAAATTCTTGTTCTTCTTCTTCTTTCCTTCCTCATCTGCCTTTCAGCGTCGAGGGGAGATAAAATTTGCGGTCTTTTGCTCTTCTGTTCGCCTCTGCTGCTGTTTTGTTTCCTAGTGCTTCTAATATTTCATCGATCCATCTTTTTCGTGGTCGACCCTTTGGTCTGGTGTTCTCGCAGCGTTTGTTGAAAGCTCGTTGTGTTGTGTTTTGAACTTTCTGCCTTGTCACGTGGCCAAACCATTTTATCTGTTGTTTCCTTGTATATTCTATGGCGGGGCTATTCCTTGCTTTTTTCTCAGCTCTTCATTCTTATCTTATCTCTCAGACTGTTTCCTGCCATTCGTCTAACACATTTCATCTCTGTAGAGGTTATTTTCTTATTGTTCTTGCATCTAGGGTCCAGGTCTGGCATTGGTAGTACAACGTTGGGATGAAGACTGTATTGTAGAGTGCCGGTTTTGCCTCTAGAAAAAGAAATCTGGGACAACATTCATGAACGTTATGATTTCTACACAGTTGTTGATTGTTTCTGAGATCGTACGTTTGTTACTTTTCATAGATCATCCTTAAATGGACGCTAAATTAGGCGTAAATATGCGTTATGTTGTGGCTAACAAAAAGCCCCATGTCCCGTATTAATTAAAACAATAAAAATAATAATCTTCTTCTTCAACGTTTACCCACGATTACTTCTCTTCATCGTCCACCCTTAAAATGACATTTAGTGGGCATGAATGCGTTGTATTATTAGTTTACGACACGCCGCTATATTTGCGTCTTTTCGTCTGTCATATTCGTCTCTAGCATAATTCTGCTAATTAAAATAATAATACATAGTGCACCATAATGCCCTAACAGACAGCTTGATGTGCTAAAGGGGTCTGATGTGTTAAAGGGGTCTGATGTGTTAAAGGAGTCTGGTAGATTCGGGATGTTTAGGGGGAAAAACAGATGTATCCAAAATCAAAACCTTACAGAAACAATCAGTCTGCATACGCTTCGAGAAATACTGGGAATGACGGTGGAGCGGATATGGGGATGCTCCGATAGCGATGAAACTGATTACATTAATAGAATAGAATAGCACTAAAAGTTGGCACATCTGGTGGGTGTGGATGGAGAGGGGGGTGTCGGGGGGGGGGGGGGTTTCTAATGCCTGCTCCTTTTGTGCATTTCCAGAGTTGACAAGACTTGATATTTTTCCTAATTTCATCAAAGACTGAGGATAATGACCCGTCTCTTGTATTTCGCCTCAAATGCGAGCCCCTTTCAACTTTGCTGCATTAAGCTAGCCTCAGTCTCAATCAATCAAATAAATGGTTCACTTCCCGCCCTGGGGACTATAATTTTAGTGGCCATGTTTTTGAAAGACTAAAGGAACATTTAAGACATCTGTGGTCGGTATAATGCCAGAATGCTACACTTTCCAAGAAAAATCTCTGGTATCCACTTTTCGAGGCTACATTTTCCAAGAAAAATCTCCGGTACCGACTTTTCAAGACTACATTTTTCCAAGAAAAATCTACTGTACCCACTTTTCAAGACTACATTTTCCATGAAAAATCTCCGGTACCCACTTTTCAAGGCTACATTTTCCAGGAAAAATCTCCGGTACCCACTTTTCAAGGCTACATTTTCCAAGAAAAATCTCCTGTACCCACTTTTCAAGACTACATTTTCCAAGAAAAATCTCCGTTACCCACTTTTCAAGCTACATTTTCCAAGAAAAATCTGTTACCCACTTTTCGTGGCTACATTTTCATAGAAACAATCTTTGATGCCCATTTTTAAATGCTGGATTTTCAGGAAAAAAATCTATGGTTCTCATTTTCGAGGCTTGGGGAGCCCTCAAGCCGTGTTAGTTTAAAAAAAAAAATTAAAAAAAAAAATCTCCGATTTCTCACTCAATTTCCGGACTCGGAACCTTTTGGTCAGTACCGTACACACACAACCACCGATGAGTCAATCTCGTTAATACACCAATAAAGGTCAGGTCACAATATTCCGAAAAACCAACATTCTAATTATAAATTATTCATAAAACACGTCATTAACATAAAGAAAGAACAAAAAAGACCAACACTCACGGTTGAGTCCAAGACAGTCCTTCCATTCCTCGTACGTAATCTTCCTATTACTATCTATATCACAAAAGCGCAGAAAGCTCCTTCGGCATTTCCGGGTGTAGTTTTTATTTTTAAGAGTTGTCCGCCGAAATGGCCGCCATTCTTTTCTCTCTAGCGTCTGGAAATAATTAAAGATAAGGTATTCCCTGGCTTCAGGATAAATGGAATTTTCATGTTATCTTGCGACATGCAAACGTTGACCATTGATAATAAATGTGACGTGATATATTTGTGTGTATCATCATCATCATCATAATCATCGAGTGTCTTCTCCGCAACGAAGGTTGGCTACCATGGTTCGCCATTCTACTCTGTTTCTTGCTTTGATGGTGCAGGCTGTCATAGATTGACTTGTCCATCTTTTGATGTTACTCGTCCATGTTAGTCTTGGTCTTCCTCTGCCTCTTTTACCTTGAATTTTCCCTTCCAATATTACTTTTAGTAGGCTGTTGTGTCTTTTAACATGCCCCAAAAATTTCATTGTGTGTATCATATTGTTGAAAATATAGTGTAAACACATTTTATGCGTTATTTATAGGTTGTCTTATTCGCACAGTGTCTCTTTTTTGCCTTCAAATATTTATCATATTTCTCTGTGCGAAAGAATGCAACACTATAATAAGTATGCTATTTTGTTGTTGCTGATGTAATCAAAAACACACACTGTCTACTACATAAAATATAGCAACTCTGGCTAGTTATGAGACAAGTATTATCTTGAAGAATCAAGTCAGAAATGGAAAAAATAAGCATGATAAAGTAATTGAAATATAGATAAAATAACACAAGGAGACAAGGAAAAGGGATAACTTACCCCACTGTTGTTAGTGTCCAACATCTTTAACTTCCATCTGGCTACTGTCTCTCGCAAGGTCAAATTAACCTCTGGCCCGATGCTGAAATAAGGACAGAAGACACGCATTGAAGTGACTAAACATTAGAATATAAATTCATTTCATTCAAAGTAAGGCAACCGCTGGCCGAGACTTATTTTTGTGGCTCGTGACGTTCTGCGATTGTCATTAACAAGCGATGAGCAAACGGCACAGTTTTTAATTGGCGGGTACTAGGTAGTTAAGTTCATCGTTCCTGCATGTATAAAAAAAAAAAGTAAAGAGCCCCCGTCACGCCAAGTGGCGTATAGGGAATATGGTGTTAGTGACCATACATTTTACAGAGCTTCAGCTCATGATTTTTGGAGTAATGTGGTCGGTATTGCGCCCGTGCCGCTTTACATTTCCAGAAAAAAATCCGGTACCCATTTAAGGTTGGGTGAACCCGGAAGCCGTCGGTTGGGATCGAACCCTACCCCTTGTCCTTTGTAATCCAGTTCGCTAACCACTGAGCTATTGCGGCTCCATTTCCTGCATGTATAGTCCCTATTAAATGACAGCATTAGGTAGAAGGAAAAAGCATTCGACAGAGTAAACATGTAACAACTGTGGGAGATACTAACAACATACGGAGTAAGCCAACATCTAATCAACCTTATTAAAAGTCTCTACGTCAACAGCAGCTGCAGGGTCAGGACAGCAGCAGGCTACACAGACCACTTCGAAGTTAGATCACGTGTAAGACAGCGGTGCGTACTATCCCCCCTACTGTTTATTACATACATGAACCATTTATGCAAGCTAGCCAACCCATCAGAGACAGAGGAGATCAACGAGCTTCTATTTGCAGACGATCAGGCATTAATACAAGAAACAATAGAAAACATACAAGAACATTTAAACAAACTCAACATCTCAGGCACAAAATACAACATGAAAATCAACATCAACAAAACAGAAGTCATGAATGTCGCCAAAAATAAACAGAACATCAACATAACTATAGAAGGCAGACAACTAAAACAGGTAGAGGAATTCAAATATCTAGGGAGTTTCGTGACAAACGATAATTCACAAACAGCAGAGATAGAATCAAGATGCAACAAAGCTTGCCAAATCATCGGACTGTTATCACCACTATTGTCCAACAAGGAAATAACTCTGGAGGCAAAACGGGCACTATACAATACAATCTTCATCCCAACGTTGTGCTACCAATGCCAGACCTGGAGCCTAGATGCAAGAACAATAAGAAAAATAACCTCTACTGAGATGAAATGTGTTAGACGAATGACAGGAAACAGTCTGAGAGATAAGATCAGAAATGAAGAACTGAGAAAAAAAAGCTAGGAATAGCCCCCGCCATAGAATATATAAGGAAACAACAGATAAAATGGTTTGGCCACGTGACAAGGCAGAAAGAACAAAACACAACAAGCCTTCAACAAACGTTGTGAGATCACCAGACCCAAGGGTCGACCACGAAAAAGATGGATCGATGGAATATTAGAAGCACTAGGAAACATAACAGCAGCAGAGGCGAACAGAAGAGCAAAAAACCGCAAATTATATCTCCCCTCGACGCTGAAAGGCAGATGATGGAGGAAAGAAGGAGAAGAAGAAGAAAAGAAGATTAGGTAGATAAGTTCATCCTTCCTGCATGTATAGTCCCTATTAAATGACAGTATTAGGTAGATAACTTCATCCTTCCTCCATGTATAGTCCCTATTAAATGACGGAATACATATTTTTCTTTTCCCAGAAACAACAGAACTGTGCAACACTTATTCATATTTTATATTCGTATTTTAGTCATGTCTGTCTTGGTACCACGTTAACATTCTTTAACTTTTAACTCTTTATTTCTCTCAAAACTTTGTTTTGGTTTCGATTTTACATACTATTAGCTCCTTTCTTTTTAGTTCAGAAAGGTAAAACGAAAGAAACAAAGACAGGACATTGCAGAAAAAAGGCAATTTCAGTTTTACTGGCAAGGAGGCTATATATTTAATTTAACGGTGACCTGCAATGTGCTATTTATTCTCAAGATTTTCATGCTTCAAAGAATTACAACTTCAGAAAAAAACATTTAAAAACCTGTTTCAGAAACGCTGTGTCAATCCTAGCATCAACTGTTCTATTTATTATTGTTAGCCTTTTTCTTCTCCTTATACTTCTTCTCTTCCTCTTATTCTTCTTCCTCTTCTTCTCTTCTTCTTCTCTTCTTCCTCTCTTATAGCTGGGGGTTGTTTGGGGCACTTCGGACATACTTTTTTAACCTTCCCTATGTGTCTCTATCTATCTCTATGTGTCTCTATGTATCTCTGTCTATCTCTATATATCTCTATCTATCTCTTAGTATCTCTATGTATCTCTATGTATCTCTATGTATCTCTATGTATCTCTGTCTATCTCTGTTTATCTCTATATATCTCTATCTATCTCTATCTATCTCTATGTATCTCTGTCTATCTCTATTTTCGGTCATTCTGTGGTACTGTGATCGAGGACTGCTATTATTTAATATTATCTTCGATTCCCTGTCTATCTCTATGTATCTCTATGTATCTCTGTCTATCTCTATATATCTCTTTGTATCTCTATGTATCTCTGTCTATCTCTATATATCTCTATCTATCTCTATGTATCTCTATGTATCTCTGTCTGTCTCTATATATCTCTATGTATCTCTATGTTTCTCTATGTATCTCTGTCTATCTCTATATATCTCTATCTATCTCTATGTATCTCTATGTATCTCTGTCTATCTCTATATATCTCTATCTATCTCTATATATCTCTATATATCTCTATCTATCGCTATCTATCTCTATCTATTTCTAAGTATTTCTATATATCTCTATCTCTATGTGTCTCTATCTATCTCTATGTATTTCTATGTATCTCTGTCTATCTCTATATATCTCTGTCTATCTCTATGTATTTCTATGTATCTCTGTCTATCTCTATATATCTCTATCTATCTCTATGTGTCTCTATGTATCTCTGTCTATCTCTATATATCTCTATCTATCTCTTAGTATCTCTATGTATCTCTATCTATTTCTATGTATCTCTATGTATCTCTGTCTATCTCTATGTATCTCTATGTATCTCTATGTATCTCTATCTATCTCTATCTATCTCTATGTATCTCTATGTATCTCTATGTATCTCTGTCTATCTCTGTCTATCTCTATATATCTCTATCTATCTCTATGTATCTCTATGTATCTCTATGTATCTCTGTCTATCTCTATTTTCGGTCATTCTGTGGTACTGTGATCGAGGACTGCTATTATTTAATATTATCTTCGATTCCCTGTCTATCTCTATGTATCTCTATGTATTGCTGTCTATCTCTATATATCTCTATGTATCTCTATGTATCTCTGTTTATCTCTATATATCTCTATCTATCTCTATGTATCTCTATGTATCTCTGTCTATCTCTATATATCTCTATGTATCTCTATGTTTCTCTATGTATCTCTGTCTATCTCTATATATCTCTATGTATCTCTATGTATCTCTATGTATCTCTGTCTATCTCTATATATCTCTATCTATCTCTATATATCTCTATGTATCTCTATGTATCTCTGTCTATCTCTGTCTATCTCTATATATCTCTATGTATCTCTATGTATCTCTGTCTATCTCTATATATCTCTATGTATCTCTATGTATCTCTGTCTATCTCTGTCTATCTCTATATATCTCTATCTATCTCTATGTATCTCTATGTATCTCTGTCTATCTCTATTTTCGGTCATTCTATGGTACTGTGATCGAGGACTGCTATTATTTAATATTATCTTCGATTCCCTGTCTATCTCTATGTATCTCTATGTATCTCTGTCTATCTCTATATATCTCTATGTATCTCTATGTACCTCTGTCTATCTCTATATATCTCTATCTATCTTTATGTATCTCTATGTATCTCTGTCTATCTCTATATATCTCTATGTTTCTCTATGTATCTCTGTCTATCTCTATATATCTCTATCTATCTCTATGTATCTCTATGTATCTCTGTCTATCTCTATATATCTCTATCTATCTCTATATATCTCTATGTATCTCTGTCTATCTCTGTCTATCTCTATATATCTCTATGTATCTCTATGTATCTCTGTCTATCTCTATATATCTCTATGTATCTCTATGTATCTCTGTCTATCTCTATATATCTCTATATATCTCTATGTATCTCTATGTATCTCTATGTATCTCTGTCTATCTCTATGTATCTCTATCTATCTCTATGTATCTCTGTCTATCTCTATTTTCGGTCATTCTATGGTAATGTGATCGAGGACTGCTGTTATTTAATATTATCTTCGTTTCTCTGTCTACCTCTCCTTCTCCTTCCTTTAACATATTCCTTACAGAATGGTCATTGCCAGGGCAGATGAAAGATAAACCTGGCAAAACCTTTCTTTTTGCGAGCTTCTTCACGATCAAACGATCAAAGTGTACTCTGATTGATTGTTGTACCTTTTTGCGAACTTCTTCACGATCAAACGATCAAAGTGTACTCTGATTGATTGTTGTACCTTTTTGCGAACCTCTTCACTCGTCATACCATCTGAGTAAGCGATGCTCAAAACTATCCGATCACATTTCATCTCCATATAGCTTGTATTTTCTTTGTAACGTGGCAGACTCCCACCTTATTATATTTGTTAGATCTTATTCTGTCCCTGCCAAATTCTCGATCAATAAATCGCAGGCTATTTTAGCCTGGAAACTTTTTGAAATTGTTCATGAATGTTTTATATTAGCATACACACACATACGTACGCACGTGATGGCTCGGGTATCATGCCACTATGTTCTTTTGTCCCTTCGACAATGAAAGCTCTACTCGCAGTCCTGCAAGATATTATATATTTGTTGTGTGTGCCTAATAACAATGAAAGGTTGAGCCACCCTGCTTTATCTAATTCTTCATTGTTGCTCAAAACTTAGAAGAGAAAAGACTCATGAAAAAGGATGGAAAACCCTGTGGATCAGCGTGTCTGACTTGTTCATTATGTGACCGAGTGTGTTTGTCAAACATTGGTAGAATTAGCCACGAGAGAAGCTGTTTGATAACAACAAAACCTCAAAAAAATACACAATAGCCTCCACCAGACCGTCTGATAAGACGAAAAGGGCCATATACATATATTGTTGCTCCAAGCAGTAAATAGCACAGAAACCGCTTTCTTTATATTTCATGCTATCCTTTTTCAGCGCTGCTGACTGATCTCAACTCCTATGAATGTTCTTCGTTAAGCTTCTTTCCGCGATAGCTCAGTGTTTGTGAACTGGACTACAAAGGACATGGGGTAGGGTTCGATCCCAACCGCCGGCTTCCAGGTTCACCCAGCCTTAAATTGGTACCGGATTTTTTTCTGGGAAAGTAAAGCAGCACGGGCGTAATACCGACCACATTACCCCAAAAATCATGTGCTGAAGTTCTGTAAAATATAGGGTCACTAACACCATATTTCCCTATACGCCACTTGGCGTGACGGGGGTACTTTACTTAAGCTTCTTTCAAACACTTTCTACTTTCTCGGTTTTTATTTAAGCCCCCTGTGACTATATTGTTTGTTTGTTTGTTTGACATATATTTCGTTCTGAGAAGTTAATACATTGCCTGATACAATAAAGATTGAGTGAGTATTTTGTATTTATCTTATAATGATTAACAGACGTCAACTTCTCTTTGCTACTTTTGCGCTTTATTAGCCTTCGTTCGGTGATTGTTTCACACTCTCGCCTGATTTAAAGTATTTTAATTTAACGTATTTTGAATCGAAGTATACAATTAGCTGCAATACCTGCACCATACTGTCCAACATATTCGTTTTCTGAATTTCTTTTTCAAATACAGTGTTTGCCTTGTATTTTCAATCTTAACTAGATAGGCTGCACTAGTTAGTCTGTTCTGAGTGTTAAGTAAAAAAAAAAGTAAAGAGCCCCCGTCACGCCAAGTGGCGTATAGGGAATATGGTGTTAGAGGCCATAAATTTTACAGACCTTCAGCACATGAAGGTTTACATGGGGGAATGTGGTCGGTATTACATCCGTGCCGCTTTACTTTCCCAGAAAAAAACCCGGTACCCATTTAAGGCTGGGTGAACCCGGAAGCCGTCGGTTGGGATCGAACCCTACCTCTTGTCCTTTGTAGTCCAGTTCACTAACCACTGAGCTATCGCGGCTCCCTGTTCTGAGTGTTAAAGTGAGAATGTTGGTGTCTAGTTTTCATCTGATCTGCTTCTTTGTTTATGATAGCCTAAATCATATATCTATTGTCATCAATTATCGATCGATTATAATTTATTAATCTATCGGTTGTCAATTAGCTTTAGTTCTTTGGTTATGGAAGGCCCCGGTATCACTGCAAACGAATTAAAATCCATAATTGCTCAACCGTCTGTGCCAGTGGAATCATCCAAATTACTAACTCATCTCCCAAACAAAGAAAGGTAGTTGTAGTCCCCATCATAGCAGTCTCAGCACACGCCAAAAGACATAAGGCAAAACCGCACAGAAAGTGAACACATAGCCAACTGTTCCGTGCCATACGATATCATCATTCATCGTAAACGATCGGAATATCGAAACATGATCAAAGCGGGTGAAACACACAGCTCACGGTGTGCACACAGCACTTAACTCAGTAGCTCCTCCAACAAGCCTGACTGGAATATGAGGAAACTGCAACAAGGAACACTTTCATACATAGCCTTCGATGGTTCCTGCCGTCTATCCACCATATTGACCGGAAGTTCATGTCCTCCAGAAAATGATGATCATCATATTTTTTTTTTTTATGTATAGCGCTTGATGATGTTAGGACATCGTTTTTGACTCCAATTCCGAACATATAAAACACCGTCCTCGGAATATCCCCGTCGTACATCAAACAACAGACCGTAAGATTAGCTATCGATTGTCATCAATTAGCTATCGATTATTGATAGTTTGAAGTTCATTCACAGTTCATGATAACATCAATCAGTTAATTATTGTTGACAGCTCATTCACAGTTCATGATAACATCAATCAGTTAATTATTGTTGACAGCTCATTCACAGTTCATGATAACATCAATCAGTTAATTATTATTGACAGCTCATTCACTGGCAGTCGTCTTCTGTCTATTTACAAATGGAAGAAACAAGCAGATCTCTGCTGAATCGATGATGTCAGGATATAGTCATCATTATAAAGTACTATGTCTGTCGGCGTAAGCGACCATATTTATTCACACATGTCAATCTCTGCAACTGTTTATTGAATCTGCTGCACAATCTGTGATAGAACCACAATAGATATTCATCAAGCCATCCTGCTACCCCACCACGCTACAGCCGCTACCTATGGAACATGTCCTACAACATTACCACCCCACGTTTGAGGAGAACGTTTCCACTAACAATAAATTGTGTACCAAAGTTGTACAAAGCTATTGAAGAACTTCAGTCAAACTTGAATTCATCACATGAACTTTCGGTGTTAATATTCAGATTTAAAAATAGGAGGAGGTGAAGGAAGAAGAAGAAGAAGAAGAAAGTCATTATTAAAACTGCTAAACAACAATAATTAAATTGCCAAGATATCTGTAACAACAATACTCACTTTGTTTGATTACTTTTTTCCAGCAAAACTTTTTTCCTTTCAGCAGCAAGATCACTCAAGAGATCAACCAAAAATTTGCGTTTCTGTTCTAGTGGACACCCTGAAACATAAAATTAAAGGTGAATGACCGTAGTCTATACACGTTTCTGTTCTAATGGACACTCTGAAACATAAAATTAAAGGTGAATGACCGTAGTCTATACACGTTTCTGTTCTAATGGACACTCTGAAACATAAAAATAAAGGTGAATGATCGTAGTCTATACAAGTTTATGTTCTAGTGGACACTCTGAAACATAAAATTAAAGTTGAAATGATCACAGTCTACACACGTCTGTCTCAGCATTGAGTACATTATATATTTTGAAACGAGCATAAACATTGCATGATCAAATCAAGCTGTTAGCTTCGACAAACTAAACACGGTATTTTTATTATCGGTTTTGATATACTCAGGACGCTCATTTAATGCTCTGTATCTGTGAAAAGAAATTGTGCTTTGATAATCAAGACTGCAAGGAGAAATGAAGTGCATTATTGAGGATAAAAGGTCGGGTTCGATCCCCTAAAGGATCAACCTCTAGGTTCACTAGGTTCATTCAACCACAGAATGGATACCGGAGTTGTTTTTGTTTCAAATTGAGAAGTGAAGGCGTTGAACTGACAGAATTAGCTAACAATGTATCCATGGAGATGTTGACATTAACACCATTTTGTGTAGACGCCACAGTCGAGAATTGAGCTCGTTAATTCATCTCCATTCAGTTAACCGTCCGATATGACATCATATTACTTTCATGACTATTCCATACTTGTCTATGCACCTCAATTATCCATCCATTTTATTCTTCTTCTTTCTATTCTGCTCATTTTATTGCTTCCACATCTTCTTTTACCAGGCAAACACACCTAGTTAGACTACACACAATGATTCTTTCCACAGGCAATTGTCTTCCGGACAAATTAAGGTTGATTGATAACCGACACCCAATGGTGTAATCTAAGATAGCTGATACAGTTACAAAGAACACGGGCAGGATAACTGACACCCATTGGTGTAATCTAAGATAGCTGATACAGTTACAAAGAACACGGGCAGGATAACTGACACCCATTGGTGTAATCTAAGATAGCTAATACAGTTACAAAGAACAAGGGCAGGATAACTGACACCCAATGGTGTAATCTAAGATAGCTAATACAGTTACAAAGAACACGGGCAGGATAACTGACACCCATTGGTGTAATCTAAGATAGCTAATACAGTTACAAAGAACAAGGGCAGGATAACTGACACCCAATGGTGTAATCTAAGATAGCTAATACAGTTACAAAGAACACGGGCAGGATAACTGAAACCCATTGGTGTAATCTAAGATAGCTAATACAGTTACAAAGAACAAGGGCAGGATAACTGACACCCATTGGTGTAATCTAAGATAGCTGATACAGTTACAAAGAACAAGGGCAGGATAACTGACACCCATTGGTGTAATCTAAGATAGCTGATACAGCTACAAAAAACAAGAGGAGGAATTGATAAATTGTAAAGAAATCTATTGTCCAACAAGGAAATAACTCTGGAGGCAAAACGAGCACTATACAATACAATCTTCATCCCAATGTTGTGCTACCAATGCCAGACCTGGACCGTAGGTGCAAGAACAATAAGAAAAATAACCTGTACAGAGATGAAATGTGTTAGACGAATGACAGGAAACAGTCTGAGAGATAAGATCAGAAATGAAGAAATGACAGGAAACAGTCTGAGAGAAGATCAGAAATGAAGAACTGAGAAAAAAGCTAGGAATAGCCCCCGTCATAAAATATATAAGGAAACAACAGATAAAATGGTTTGGCCACGTAACAAGGCAGTAAGAACAAAACACAACACAACGAGCTTTCAACAAACGTTGTGAGAACACCAGACCCAAGGGTGGACCACGAAAAAAGATGGGTCGATGGAATATTAGAAGCACTAGGAAACATAACAGCAGCAGAGGCGAACAGAAGAGCGAAAGACAGCAAATTATATCTCCCCTCGACGCTGAAAGGCAGATGAGGAAGGAAAGAAGAAGAAGAATTAAAAAGATCAAAATGAGACTGAACTTAAATATGAGTAAAGCAACACAACTGCAGAACATGTGATAGATAATTAATATAACAACACAATATATGTTAGGCACTAACCATTTAGAAACCAATCAGTTTGCGTTTCCCAACATTAACATATTTGTGTGAGAGATGTAATTTTGACAGATTTTCAAAAAAAAGAAAATCACAGATGTCTTTGAATACCATCATCAAGTACCGGGCCTGCTGGCGTAGGTGATCATGTCTCTCCACAATTTTCGATCTCGATAGTTATTTATCATTTCTGTTGTTGGTCTTCTGCCAAGCCATTCTCTTAAGCAGTCTGGTATTTCTTCTTTTTGCTTTCCTCTATCTCTTCGTCCCTCAATTTTCTCAGTTGTTACAATATATTCCAGTTGTTCTCTTCTCATTACATGGCCAAAAAATGATGATTGTTTCTTCCTAATATTGGAAATTAGCACTCTTTTTGCTTTGGCCTCTTTCACAACGTTTTCATTACTCTTCTTAGCTGTACATGGTATTCTCAACATTATTCTGTAGAACCACATTTCTACAGACTCCAGTGATTTTCTTGTTTGTTGTCCTATTGTCCATGATTCACATCCATATGTCAAGAGTGACTCTACATAACATTTAAGAACTCTTTTTCTTGTTTCTATTGTCAAAAATGGATTGCATAGTATCTTCCTCATTTTTTGGAAAGCTGCTTTTGTGTCTTTGAATACAACTATTAAAAAAGACAACCAACAGTTCGTTGGTTAATGAAAGAACAAACACACCCTCTTGCACTGGAGGGACTCTTTGGTCAATAACAATCTTTTTTCTTCTTACTTCACTTCCTCTTGTACCCGTTAGGGTGTCGGACGAGATACGAAGTTCTCATCATCATCATCAAGTACAGTGCCTGCTGGCTTAGGTGATTATGTCTCTCCACAACTTTCGATCTCGACAGTTATTTATCATTTTTGTTGTTGACTTTATCAAAGCCACTCTCTTAAAGTGTATGGTATCTTTCCTCTTTCCTTCCCTCTATCTCATTGTCCCTTGATTTTTCCAGTTGTTACAATATATTCCAGTTATTCCCTTCTCATTACATGGCCAAAAAATGATGATGTTTGTTCCAAATATTAGAAATTAGCTCTCCCTTTGCTTTGTTCTCTTTCAGAATATTTTCATTACTATTCTCAGCTGTCCAAGGTATTCTCAACATTCTTCTGTAAAACCACATTTCTACAGCCTCCAGTGATTTTCTTATCTGTTGTCTTATTGTCCATGATTTATATCCAGGTGTTAACACTGGCTCTACATAACATTTAAGAACTCTTTTTCTTGTTTCTATTGTCAAAAATAGATTGCACAGTATCTTCCTCATTTTTGGAAAGCTGCTTTAACCTGAGCCATTCTGCATCTCACCTCTGTTGTACATCTACCATTTGAGGTTAATAAATTCCCGGATATTTAAATTAATTTACCTGTTTTATTATTGTTCCAGTTGTCTTTATTGTGCACTGCAGTGGTGTCTTTTTATTTGTTGTTACCATTACTTTTGTCGTTTTGCTATTAAAGCTGAGTCCCTTATTTTTTTGCTTTCTTTTACTACAGCGTCAAACATTTCTGGTAACTCATTTTCATTATTATGGGAGCCGCGATAGCTCAGTGATTAGTGAACTGGACTACAAAGGACAAGGGGTAGGGTTCGATCCCAACCGACGGCTTCCGGGTTCACCCAGCCTTATGTGGGTACCGGATTTTTTTCTGGGAAAGTAAAGCAGCACGGGCGTAATACCGACCACATTACCCCAAAAATCATGTGCTGAAGGTCTGTAAAATATAGGGTCACTAACACCATATTTCCCTATACGCCACTTTGCGTGACGGGTGTACTTAACTTTTTTTTTTTTTTTTACATTTTCATTATTAGCGATTAAGACTGTATCATCAGCATACCTAGATTATTTATATAATGAACTCCGATTGTTATTCCACGCACGCCCCTTATGAATATTAAAATAATCTCACTATACATATTAAATAAATCTGGTGATAGCACACGACCTTGTCTAACACCTTGTTATATTTTTTGAAACATTCCCAATTTTTTTCCAGTTCTTATGGCCGCTGTTTGATGCCAATACAAAGTTTTATTTCTTTCACTTTGGTCGATTGATGTTGTTGTAGCGTTTCTGTGATGTCTGTCCATCTTACTCTGGGTCTTCCTTTTACTCTTCTATATTCTCCTCTTTTAACTTATAGCTTGGTAAGGACATACTCTGCATTCTTTCTAGATGGGCAAACCAGTTTATACTGTTTCTGAACGTGACTTTGGATTGGTTTAATGCCTACCTTTCTCTTAAAGCGTCATTTCTAATTCTGTCTTTTCTGATCATTTCAAGCGCTAAACTCAGACATTGCATCTTTGTGGTGACTAGCTTTCTTTTATGTTTAGACGTAAGTGACCATTTTTTGTATTGGTAACACAATGTTAGAAAGTTCGCTCCTGTATATTCTCTGTATAAGATATTTCTTTATGGTAATATGTAGTGCTTTGTGTTGAAGTATAGGGTATAGCTGTCCAACAAATTGGTTTGTCCTATTGCGTCGTATGTCTATTTCTTTATCGATTTTACCATCTTCAGAGAATGTTGTTCCAAGATATTCAAAGTTTGTTACTTGTTTTATAACTTAATGTTCCATACCTGTATTTGGTGTCTTCTTTTGTCTTTTTATTGAACAAGGACATAAAGAACTTAAAAAAAAACCACAATGACAATATAACAAAATATCTTTGTCATAAAACGAGGCGTGATTCACTGGATAAGATCATGATAAAAGGAATGGTATCAGGCAGAATGGAGACCGGAAGAGGAAGGCGAAGAAGAAGGCTGAGAAGACAAGCTGACTAGATGATTTGTTGGAGTTACGTACCCTGAGTTACAGGACTGGGCAGCAAACAGCGGTAGATAACTCTCTTTACGTTTTCAAGGATCTGGCCTTAACCTTCCCGTATACATTCTATTATCAGTCATAGGCCACAGTGACAATATAATTAGTGGAGGAGTGACGTTTACAAATGATCGGATATTCGACTGTCAATTTGGCTAGTCTCCTCATTCCCAGTTGCAGCTGAGGTTCAGTGGACATAAGAATATCAACATGTACACAAAGTTAGAAGTTTATTTAGAACAAAGACCACATTCCTAAACATGTTTGGCATAGCAAGCACATCTCACTTTTTATTATGAAATTATGTCCAACTTGCGCCTCCTAAAGCGCCCCGTCCATTTGGTAAACAAACACATACTCAGAAACAAACATTCTATGAAATGTCCCAACACAGGACATTGTTCGTCCCTCACCTTTCATCTCCCTTTCATTCTCGAAACTGCATTGCGGTTTCACTTTGTATGTGGCAGTTCCTGGAATAGGATTTCCGCTGTCTTCCTGAAAAAATGGAGAAAGACAAAACATACATATATATATTGACATATATCATCATCATCAGGTACCGGGCCTGCTGGCGTAGGTGATCATGTCTCTCCACAAATTTCAATCTCGACAGTTATTTATCATTTCTGTTGTTGACCTTCTGCGAAGCCATTCTGTTAAGCTGTCTGGTATTTCTTCTCTTTGCATCCCTCTATCTCTTCGCCCCTCAATTTTCCAGTTGTTACAATATATTCCAGTTGTTCTCTTCTCATTACATGGCCAAAAATGAATATATATATATATATATATATATATATATATATATATATATATATATATATATATATAAGAGAGAGAGATGAGAGAATAACCACTACTAAATAATAATATCAAGGGTTTATATTTAAAAAGAAAAGAAGCCCAATCACTAAATTTGATCATCAAAACTGTCGAACAAGCCAAGTAAATGTGTAACGGCTGTCAAGACAGTCAACAACTTTATGTCTACTACAGTTTGACATTAAGTATAGACAACTGTGCCTTTATGGATGTAATTGAATGGATGGAAAATAAAATAAACGATGAAGTTTTAAAACAACTAAAAATGAAAAGAGAACTGCTTAACATAATTTAAACAAGACAGATGAGATTTTTGGGGCATGTTAAAAGACACAACAGCTTTCGAAAAGTAATATTTTAATGGAAAATATAACTTAAATGATAAAGAGGCAGACCATGACTAGCATGGACGTGTATCATCAAAAGATGGACAGGTCCGCCTATGACAACATGTGACGCTCCATGGTGGTCAACCCTTTATGCGGAGATGGCACTCAATGATGATGATGCGACTAAATAAGTCTCAAGTTTGATCGTTATTTTGAAACCACGAAATGATGAAACTGCCCTGCAGCAGCATCGAATTGATAACAAGGAAGTCACGAGAAGTGGGAACGATAAACAGGAAATATTAATATATAAGTAGCCATCGATATACTGCTGATATTAGCCTGTGAATATTTTCTGTATCATGAATAAACAGACACACATGTGAACTTTTCCACTCCTCATGATCAGACACATATGTGAACTTTTTCATTGTTCTTTGCTCATGATCAGACACACGTGTGATCTTTTTCATTGTTTCTGCGTTATGGTCGAAAACTTTTGAGCTTTTTTTTTAACTCTCACTCAAAGGTAAGACAAATAAACTTTCTTGTTTTTTCTACGTCATGATAAGACACAAGCCATTTTTTTTAATATTTTATTTTCAATGTAAACAAAGAAATGTGCCAATTTGACCACGTTAAAGAAATATTTTCCGGTGTCATGGTGGCTGCGTGTAGTCGTTTTTTTTATAATTCGGCAATTGCAGATATATTTTAATGATTTACGCGACAGTCTAGTTGTGAAATTATGTGTTGCTTGCTATTCCCCGTTTGGTGTATGTTTTACTTCTGACGTGTGAATGAACTGTGATTACCGATATTTAAGTGGAATATGATTTATTCTTCTTTGTGTCGTGTGTTCGCGGTTCGATAGGCAAACACATGGTTCGACAAAAATGTCGCAGGCAAACCGGATATGTTCAACCCATATGTGAAAAGTCTGTGACGGTGGATGGGGCGGATGAATCAGAAATGATCAACGGCCCAGAAAGCGAAAACAGCAAAGTGTATGGTAGACATGAGGCATATTCAGAACACGAAAGACGAACATGGCTGACCACCATGAAAGAGATTGGAGTCTCATCACGTATTAGTCCAGAGGAAGCCATGGAGAGGAATTCGAACTTATGTCAGAAGAAAGATATTAAAATAAGTACTTGGAATGTTAGGACTCTATATCAAGAAGGGAAATTGGAAAATCTGATTCAAGAAGCAGAACGAATAAATATAGATATTTTAGGCATATCAGAGATAAGATGGAAAGAATGTGTGTACATAGAGGACGAAAAATATACATTTATATACTCAGGAAATACAACAGAACATCAAAGGGGGATAGGAATACTGATAAAAAGAGAGCTACAAAAATATATAAGTAACTACTGGACAATCAGTGATAGGATTATACTACACAAGTTGAAAGCAAAACCATTCGACACAGCAATAATACAGACATATGCACCTACTCAAGACTACACAGATGAACAAATAGAGGCATACTATGAAGACCTAAATAAAGTTATGAAGCAAGTGAAATCTTCAGACATCTGGATTGTAATGGGTGACATGAACGCTAAAGTAGGAAAAGGTAGATATAAGACCATTATAGGAAATCATGGTTTAGGAAAAAGAAATGACAGAGGAGAAAGATTAATACAATTCTGTGAAGAAAACAGGCTGATAATATGTAACACCTACTTTGAGCAAGAGAAAATAAAACTATACACAAGGAAAAGCCCTGTAGATAAGAAGAGGAATAAAATAGATTCATCATCATCATCATCATCATCATGTGCTTTACCGGTTGGCGTAGGTGATCATGTCCCTCTACAATCTTCTATCTACAGTGCATCGTATCCGTTCTGTTGTTGACTCTTTTCCATGCCACGACACCAAGCTATCCAGTATTTTCTCTCTTTGTCGTCCGCGATCTCTCTTTCCTTTTATTTTGCCAGTAACCAACTATTCCAACTTTCCTCTTCTCATTATGTGCCCGAAAAATGTTGATTGCTTCTTTCTGATATTTTTAAAGAGCTCCCTTTTTGTGTTGGCCTCTTTGAGAAATAGATTACATAATAATAAAAGAAAGGTTCCGTAACAGCGTAACGAAAGCCAAAACCAACCCAGGAGCAGATATTAATTCAGATCACAATCCAGTAATGATTAAAATGAATATCAAACTAAAGAGAAACAAGCAAAAGTCTAATTCATCAACAAATCCACTAGATATAATAGCTTTAAATCAAAAAGATATTAAAGATACCTATACAATACAAGTAAAGAACACCCACCAGAAGCTGCTAGAAGAAGGATTTGAACAATACAGAAGAGAAAATTCTGATGAAAAAGTAACAACCAAATGGCAATGCATAAAGAAAAGCATACAAGAAACCTGCGACATCTTATCCAAAAGAGAAAAGAACAAAAAAAAATGGATAACTAAAACCATATAAGAAAAAAATGGAAGAAAGGAGACAAGCGAAGAACACTGCCCAATACAATAACATAGAAATTGAGATACACAAAATGTGCAAAAAGACAAAAGAAGACTGGCTCAGCCAAAAATTTATAGAAATAGAAACTATGGAAAGCAAACAAGACTTAAGAGGAATGCACACAGAAATAAAGACAAAGGCTAATAGAAATAAAAAACCCTCAGAAGGTGGATGCCTTGTAGACAAAAAAAGGAAAAATGCTAACAGACAATAGAGATATTATAGATAGATGGCAGGAATATATAACAGAACTATTTCATGATCAAAGGGACAAGAAACCAGTTATAGAATGTACATCAGGCTATAAAATCTTAAAATCTGAGGTGGAAAAAGCTATAAAAACAATTAAAAAGGGAACAGCAGCTGTCCTGACAGGATACAGATAGAGGTGATACAGGCACTAGAAGTGATTACAGACATATGCAACGACATATACCACACAGGATACATACCAAATGAACTAAAAACACCAACTTTCATTGCATTGCCTAAAAAGAATGGTGCAGTTGAATGCAGTGACTTTAGAACAATAAGCCTAATGAGCCATGTTACAAAAAATGTTGCTAAAAGTTATACAAGGAATGATTCAGAATAAAATCAATACTGAATTAGATGAGCAGCAATTTGGATTTAGGAAAAAATAGCGGGACAAAAGAAGCCATATTCTGCATGAGAACATTAATCGAAAAATACACAGAAGTAAACAAACCAATATGCCTGCTTCATAGACTACACCAACGCTTTTGTTAGAGTACACCACAAACAACTTATAGAATGCCTAAAAGAGATACATCTTGATGACATGGATATACGACTAATATGTAATCTATACTGGGAGCAAACAGCAATAATAAAATATAACAAAGAGAACTCTACACTCATTGATAAAAAAAGAGGAGTAAGACAGGGATGCATCCTTATCACCAAGGTTGTTCAATCTATACACTGAGAAACTTTTTAAAAACATCATAGAGATGTCAGGCCTACAAATTAATGGAAAGATAATCAATAACCAAAGATATGCTGACGATACAGTACTACTAGCAGAAAATCATAAAGATCTACAACAATTACTTAATGTAATAAACATGACAAGCAAAAAATATGGATTAGTCGTATGCATATCACAAAGACTACTATGATCAAAATCAAAGAAGATACTCAAACCCCACAAGTTGATATCAAAATTGAAGGAATAGATCTGGAGACAGTTCAGAACTACAACTACCTTGGACATACTATAACCAGTGGTGGAAAATGTACAACTGAAATAAACAAAAGAATAGGAATGGCAAAAAAGTAATTTTAATGTCGTGAAGAACATACTAACACCAAAACAAATAACACCAGGGATAAAACTAAAAATAGCAAAATGTTACATCTTCTCAATACTCCTATATGGTGCAGAAACATGGACATTAGACAAGAAAACAGAACAGAGAATTGAAGCCTTTGAAATGTAGATTTATAGAAGATTAGGTAGAATTGGATGGAAGGAAAAGAAAACAAACGATGAAGTCTTAGAACAACTAAAACTGAAAATAGAACTACTAAACACAATTCAAACAAGACAAATGTGATTTTTGGGCCATGTTAAAAGACACAATAGCCTACTAAAAGCAATCCTGGAGGGGAAAATACAAGGTAAAAGAGGCAGAGGCAGACCAAGACTAATATGGACGAGTAACATCAAAAGATGGACAAATCAGACTATGACAACCTGAACCATCAAAGCAAGAGACAGAGTAGAATGGCGCTCCATGGTAGCCATCCATGCCGAGAAGGCACTCGATATTGAAAGAAATATTTATTAGATTAACATTGTTCAGAGAACGTTCTAAGTCTCTAACCAGACATTTAGATTATTAATAAAATGATATTAATCAAAATTCTAAAATGACCTCATCAACTTTGGACTGAGTCTACAGAATTGATGTAACTTGAAGAGATTGTCCTTTGTGGTCAGGAATCTGTCCGGGCAGGGTGGTGGCTGAAAATGGTGAGCGACTCTCAACAGACCGTTTGTGTCAGCTTCATTGAACCAAAATTAATCAAAATACTTATCCGTCTCATTTTGACGGTTTCTCAGACAAATCAGACTGTACTAGGGAGAAGATAGAATCGCAACCCGGTTTTCAAAATACGTTGTGCTGTAGTCGGATTTGCTGGGCCAAAATTAAAAGATATCTCAACCTGCTATCGATGTAGAAACCACGTAGTGCCCTATTATGACATATAAACATGAAAAAAATATTGTTGACTTTTATCCAAAACACACCCACCTTCACACACCAACAGTAGCCCGTAGACTGGTGGCATTGTGTCTGCTCCCACATCCCCGCGGACGTGCAGGCTGGTATATAATGTTTGGCTGCAGGCTCCTGTGAGTGGATGTTCAATGCCGCTTCTCTCTCCTCCTTGCAATTTTGATTCCCCTCTGAGAAAAGCCAAAACAACAAACAAAAAAGTAGTGAACATGGAACCAATCAAGCGACAGAGTGGAGGTAGCAGAAATGTACACGTTCGAGAATTATTTTATATAAATACCGGATTCAAGATAGCCGGAAATCATGAATATAAAAAAACCCCGTAAAATTGCAGTGTTATTTTGTTTTTTTTGGTGGTTCTGTTGACTGAATGTTGTGAATACCATAGGCAGGTAAGAAGAGTAATGAAAACGTTCTGAAATAGGCCAAAGCAAAAAGAGAATGAATTACCTTTGCGATCCTGCTTGTCTGGTCGAGAAGCCGAATTGGTAGAGGAAGACCCGCTGCTGATGACAGGCAAGTCCGGGGTCTGAAGGATGGAAGATGAGGGCCACAGCAACATTTCTACAAGTGGAAAAAGTACTGCAATTAGTGAATAAACAACAATGTGAAGTTTAATTCACTTAAGATGAATCAGCGCAGTCTAGTGCCAAATAAATACTCAGCGGTTCTTAAACAGTTTCCACAACGGTGATAAATAAATTGTATCTTGACCATGCAAAGGTAACCTCTTAACTGAGTGAAAAAAAAAAAAATTAACAAATGATGAGAGGAAGAAGGACTTGAAGATTAGAATTATTCAGGGTGTTCTAAATTTACCATTATTTATTGAAAGAACATATAAATACATACACATTTGCTATTAGAAAGTGCTAGGGTTTAATGTATGTGCATGGCAAGTGTCCATAAATAATATCTTTCTCGAACCGTGCATGTATACAAACATATGCAATGTTCAAGTTAATTATCTTCACATAATTTAGCAGCTAATTTTACACACAAGCAAATGTTTCAAAACATTTAAAGAACATAGTATACATCGATAAAAGTTACAATTATAATGAGCGTAGAACATAACAATGAAGTGTCATCTAGACAGCAGTGTTATAGCTGTTACATTGTTTTGTTAATAAATAGTTGTGCTATGGTAATTTTTTTTTTTTTTTTTGCGTTTGTCAGCTTTCACCTCTAGTGAAGACCCTAGAGACTGGGAACTGAGCGTTTTAATCCGTTTTTCCCTGGCAGCCATGTGCACATGAGTCCCTCGCCGCACAGGCAGATAACTCTGTCTACGGAAGTACTCGTATATTTCCGTCGATGAGTTATTGACGTTTCAAGCCGGGCCGCGCTGCTGAGACCAGGTAGTTGTTGCAGAGAGAAATCATCAATAAAAATCACTACTGTTGCAGCTGGGAATTGAACTCATAACCTCTCTGTCTCGAGACCGACGTCCTGCCTCTAGACCAACTAGTCCACCCGTTATCGTAACCATGACGGCGCAGTGAAGCGCCTTTATGTTATCAAAAAACTTTGTTGAAGAAGTACGGTGAACAATGCAGTGGATCTAACAACAAATACAAAAGAACAGTTTGTCAATTATGTACGTGCATTGACAATAAGAAAGCATTTGTATCAATGAAACTCATCAACGGTAATAACCAAATAATTATCAGCATTCAGCAGATTTTCTTTTAAATGTGTTTATTGTTATCTAACGTCTCTGTCATGTATTGTTTTCATGAGTTCACTCGTTTTCAACTTATAATAGCAAAAATATACTTTCTAATGGTATTCATGATATACGAACTTCGCCACAAGATAATAAGTCTCAATTTCATTTCCCAAGAATCCATAACTATCGGATAATCTGTAAACATAGTTATCCCATAGTGTTACTGTTCGTTCACCATCTTTCATTTTGAGCAATCGAATAAGTACTGCCTAAAAAAAAGTAAAGTACCCCTGTCACGCCCAGTGGCGTATAGGGAAATATGGTGTTGGTGACCCTATATTTTACAGACCTTCAGCACATGATTTTTGGGGTAATGTGGTCGGTATTACGCCCGTGCTGCTTTACTTTCCCAGAAAAAAATCCGGTACCCATTTAAGGCTGGGTGAACCCGGAAGCCGTCGGTTGGGATCGAACCCTACCCCTTGTCCTTTGTAGTCCAGTTCACTAACCACTGAGCTATCGCGGCTCCCTTAAGTACTGCTTGGTCCTAGGCAAAGTTTCCTTATTTCAAGCAAGTTAAAAACTCTGCCACAGTCTGTATAACTGAAGTAGAATTAATTCAGCTGTACCATAAAAGAAATCTATTTATGTATTGCAGACAAACGTTATAGAAGACAGCTTTTTAATATATGTTCCTAATTGCGATTTTGACAGCACGGTTTGCCCTTAATCTTCATTTTAGTTCATTTCAAATTTCCAAAGCCTTGAGTTTACAAGAAACACGGTTTGTGTCCTCATTTACAGTAAATATAACTCCACTTATGTTGTCTAAGGAAGTTAGTAATGCCTCTCAGTAACAGAACTGTTAAATATCTCGGAACAACATTCACTGAAGTTTGTAAAAATTAATAAAGAATTAGACATCCAATGCAACAAGGCAAACCAAATATTATTAGATCTCTTTTACTTCAACACAAAGGAATGCCTATTATCGCCAAGAGACATCTTATACAGAGTATATTCATTCCAATATTGTGCTACCAATGCCAAACATGGTCATTTACGACTAAGAATAAAAGAAAGCTTGTCACCACAGAGATTTCGATGTCTGAGAAGAGCGCTTGGAGTAACCAGAAAAGATAGAATCGAAAATTATATTATAAGAGAAAGAGTAGGCATTGAACCAATCTCAGGCCAACTAACTGTTTTATTTCTTGCCTTTGTGTTAGTTCATCTGTTGCTCTATGTTGATTCCATCTTGTTTGGTGTATTTCACAATTGTGTCCCCTTCTAGTCTCACCTGCGACTTTTCTCAACCAAGGAAGTAGCCACCACTCACTTCCATTTCTCACTTGTCGATGCCTCGTGTGTTGGAGGTGATAATACTTTATATACCAGATAATATCGCAGACTTTGGGCGGTCCTATTCATTCTGATCTGGAGTTTACGTTTCGGTGTTATATGAATATTATTTGTCGAATATTGTGTGTCTAAGCAGCCAAGCGCCCTATATTGACTAGACATTCTTAAATGACATTCCCGTGTTGCAGTAGCAATAGTTGTAGTTTCCCATTACGCTGGTCAGTTTAAGCAATACCTTTCACCTTATTTCTTTTTAATTAATTGATTAGCTACAGTTTGACTAACAACATTGGTGTCTATTTTATGTAAGACATAGACCTTTTAGGACGGCAACATCAGCTTTCATTACAGCTAAAGCGATTCCCTAAGGGTAACCCAAGTATCATGTTTTACTAATGTCATTGTTTTTCAATATTTTTTTTTCAGACAACATCATTGTCATCGTCATCAACAAGTATGATGCCCGATGAAGCTGGTGATCATGTATACCCACATTTGTTTAGTTATATCCACATTTGTTTAGTTATACCCACATTTGTTTAGTTATACCCACATTTGTTTAGTTATATCCACATTTGTTTAGTTATACCCACATTTGTTTAGTTATACCCACATTTGTTTAGTTATAACCACATTTGTTTTGTTATACCCACATTTGTTTTGTTATACCCACATTTGTTTTGTTATACCCACATTTGTTTTGTTATACCCACATTTGTTTTGTCTCCACAGATAAGTTTAAAAGGTAAAGTACGAGACTTGAATCGATGTCTTATCACGCCAGATATAATCATCGAAACTCACGATGCGATGCGGCATTCCTCACCTTCCCAAAGTACTACCCTGGTACCCGTTTATTGCTAGCGGCTGGGTCGACCGCGGGGAGGGGTATTTGTTTTCCAACCACAAGTACAGCTCACACTGCATCCAGCGGGAACCGAACACGGATTGTCCTAACGTCGGTAGCCCGATCGGCTTTTCCAACTAGGCTTCCGAGGCCACCTGTCTCTGTAGATGAGTTTCTTAAGTTGTTAAAGATGTTTTTCTCTTCTACTCTTTATTCTTTCTCATAATTTTTTTAGTTGTCAAAATATATTCTTGCTATTCTCACGCTTACACGGCAGCCAATAGATGGAGATTATTTTCTTTTTAATGTTCGTAATAAGCTTTTTTGTAACCTTTTTTGCTTTATAGAACATCCCCCTTAATCTTTTTGGTTGTACGTGATTTGTTTTTCTTCATCTTGCTATGGGCGATTGATCGGTGGTTTAACAAATCGTAAAATATCCATTGTCGTTGAAATAGAAATCTAGACTCTTAAAGAATACTGAGGCGGGAGGCAACAACAGTAGGTACCAGCTCCTTCGCCGATATTTAACAACTCAAACGTGTGGCGAAACACATGCAAGGTCGACGGGAGATCGTCAAACACAGGAGTAGAATTTCAGCTCTAGGTGCTGTCTTCGGTTCGAAGGGACGATCGACATACAGAAGGACAAACGGAAAGACGGACGGACAGACATAAATAGATAGACAGACAGACGGGCGGTCGGGCGGACGGACAGGCGGACGGACAGACAGACAGACAGACAGACAGACAGACAGAGAAACAGGCGGGCGGACGGACAGACAGACAGATCGACAGATAGACAGACAGAGAGACAGACATAAATAGATAGACAGACAGACGGGCGGTCGGGCGGACGGACAGGTGGACGGACAGACAGACAGAGAAACAGGCGGGCGGACGGACAGGTGGAGGAGCAGACAAACAGACAGACATAAATAGATAGACAGACAGACGGGCGGTCGGGCGGACGGACAGGCGGACGGACAGACAGACAGAAAAACAGGTGGGCGGACGGACAGACAGACTGAGCGACCGATAGACAGACAGAGACAGACAGAGAGACAGACAGACAGACGGGCGGACAGACAGACAGATAGACAGGCAGACATATAGATTAGATAGATAGACAGACAGATAGATAGATATTCAAAACATTTCTCTGATAAAACACATTTCTATGTCTTTCAAAACAATGTACATTAAATAGAATGTTAAATACCCCATATGGTGTATCCAAGTCTAATAGAAGAAACATGTGCATGAGTTAACATCTACATATGGGGGAGAAATTAGTTGTTTCTGTTTCAGAGAATGTGCAGAATCTGATGTATTTCTTCTCATTAGCACTCATCTACCAAACTGTCACGAAAACCAAAACGAACTTATCTATAATATTAAAGTAATGCCACTAATTGAAACCAGTCACGAGAAAAATCAACGCTGAGAACGTGGACAGAGCCGCGAAAATAAAATATCTCCCGACATGTGTGGTGTCACATTTCTAGTTCTAAAATTAAGTGTCCTCTTCTGACTGAAAAGAGCAGGTGTGGATAACACTCGTCACAAGAACTTCCCTGCCCATCCCTTCACATTCCACAATTCTACACCGACTTTGTCCTATCCTTTATTAAGAAATTACTCATATCTACAACATGCTATTTTTAAAAAACAATTTCGCGTGAATGATTTACATGGTGTAGACGTTAAGTAGCGTATCCTTTAGAACCTGGCTATTACCTCAGCGTTTTTGTGGCTGTGTAATTGTCTAGGCATAATACGTCAGGGGTTAGCCATTGCCTTCTGGCGGTATATACTGAGGAAGGTAATCCCACGAGTCGCGATTTCTTTAAAAAAAGCGTACATTATTACATTCAGTGATTTCTTTAAAAAAAGCGTACATTATTACATTCAGTGATTTCTTTAAAAAAAAAAGCGTACCATTATTACATTCAGTAACTTTTTTTCCTTGCGGAACACGGCACCGGCACAATTAAAAAAGATACTAACTTACTGACATTAAAAAGATGCTAACTTACTGACATTAAAAAGATGCTAACTTACTGACATTAAAAAGATGCTAACTTATTTACATTAAAAAGATGCTAACTTACTGACATTAAAAAGATGCTAACTTATTGACATTAAAAAGATGCTAACTTATTGACATTAAAAAGATGCTAACTCATTGACATTAAAAAGATGCTAACTTATTGACATTAAAAAGATGCTAACTTACTGACATTAAAAAGATGCCAACTTATTAACATTAAAAAGATGCCAACTTATTGACATTAAAAAGATGCCAACTTATTGACATTAAAAAGATGCCAACTTAATGACATTAAAAAGATGCCAACTTATTGACATTAAAAAGATACTTCTTGGTTGTCATGAATATCTTCAAGAAAATCAATTCCCAGACAAACAACTTCCTCTAAAGCTCACTTTGGACACAATTACGATATCTTCCAGTGGATGGGAAAGGGAATTCTCTCAGGTGGACCTTATCTGTTCCCTACTGGACCTTATAGTAACTTCATCTATAGGTCATCTCTGCTTGTAGGACAACGTCTATACTGATGTTCATCAGGATAGTGGGTCCTTCTCTCACTAAATTCATTCCTATCAAATATGTGGATTCATGGCTACTTCGAGTCGTCATTCTGTAGTTGATACCAAAAGTAAGAAGCGATCTAGAGACGACGAGGGTATATCAGAGGACATGTTGAACGTGTGGAAGTTGTTAAAACTTCACGGTGAGTAACGGCACTTTTTTCTCATTAAAAATAAACACTGTAATAATATATTTATATATAATATAAGTTCAACTCTAGCGATTATGTAGAGGGCTGCTCCTATATCGTTATTCTGCAGTTCATACCCAAAGCAAGAAGCGATCTAAAGACGACAAGGGTATATAAGAAGATATGTTGAAAGTGTAAAAGTAGATATAATAACATCTTCAGGGTAAGTACCAGTACCTTTTTCCAGAAGAAAAAAAAACACTAATTACATGTATAATTAAACACCAGTCAACACTGTTAAAACAAATTAAATTTGTTAAAAATTAATTTTTCAAAAGCTATACACATTATGATATGCAATTGTTTCATGTTTTACACAGTGGCGTAAGTTTCAACGAATGAGGTCTTCGTCAGTCAAATTAATTGGCATAGATTCTGTGATGTTAAGGTGTGTCTCTGTGGTTAAGGAGACGTTCGATGAAAGAGTAATAGTGGAATAAATTGAAAATATATTATTAATATTTAATTTTAATTTGTTTTATTGTGTTATTTTGTTTTAAACGTCTCAACATTTTAATGACCTTATTCACAATTAACAAACACAAGGACAACCGGTCACGAAAATTAAAGGCATATCAATGCTTTCCAGAAAAATAAAATGAAACTGGGACAGTAACCTGCGAGAAGGAAATAATTTTGTTGTTAGGCTTGGAGAGCAGAAGAAACCCTTTCTAAATTCATTGTTATGCTGACGCTATTAATGATGTTTGCTGATTTTGCTGTACAACAAAAAAAGTTTTGAAGCTTCTAAACACCATTTGATATCGATGTAAATGCTGATCCTACAGAGATACAAATGGAAGTTATTAGCTTGCAAGAACAGGATATTCTAATATCAAAGTTGAGAGAATCGATGATACTGGGCGTCTATATTTCTTATATCCCAGATAAACGATATCGAATGATACTGGGCGTCTATATTTCTTATATCCCAGATAAACGATATCGAATGATACTGGGCGTCTATATTTCTTATATCCCAGATAAACGATATCGAATGATCACATCCAAAGACCCAAAAGTTGCTTAATTATTTGGTACTCCTTATGTTTGTGAACTAAAGTGGACTAAATCAAAACAAGAAATCGATTAACTGACACAAATTTAGAAAGCATAATATTCATTGATGTTTGTCAAAAACTACCAACCACGGACAGTTTTGTGCGTGAAGCTCAGGTACAACCCTCTCATTAAACCGGTAAGCTTTATATTTATAATGTATTGTTGCATCCTTCCTCGCCCCTTTTCTGTGTTACAACTCTCCCTTTCATTCCACTCTCTTTTCTCTTCCATCCCCATCACTAATAACATGTTCACAATACATTCGCTTGTGTATGCAGTTAGGTAATAGCATCTGGCTCTCGGTCGCTTTATAGTTTTCAGATCCGGCCGTTAAAAAAATAAGACGATTGTTCTCATGTATCTCGATGTATAAAGAAAAATAATTTATATTCTATCATCATCATCAAGTGCCTTCTCCGCAACGAAGGTTGGCTACCATGGAGCGCCATTCTGCTCTGTCTCTTGCTTTGATGGTGCAGGTTGTCATAGGCTGATTTGCCCATCTTTTGATGTTACTATTCGTCCATGTTAGTCTTGGTCTGCCTCTGCATCTTTTACCTTGTATCTTCCCCTTCCAATATTATTTTTAGTAGGCTGTTGTGTCTTTTAACATGGCCCAAAAATCGCATTTATCTTGTTTAAATTGTGCCTAGTAGTTCTCTTTTCATTTTTAGTTTGTTTTAAGACTTCATCTTTTGTTTTCTTTTCCTTCCACCCAATTCTACCTATTCTTCTATAAATCCACATTTCAAAGGCTTCAATTCTCTGTTCTGTTTTCTTGTCTAATGTCCGTGTTTCTGCACCATATAGGAATATTGAGAAGATGTAACATTTTGCTATTCTTAGTTTTATCCCTGGTGTTATTTGTTTTCATGTTAGTATGTTCTTCACGACATTAAAATTACTTTTTTGCCATTCCTATTCTTTTGTTTATTTCAGTTGTACATTTTCCATCACTGGTTATAGTATGTCCCAGGTAGTTGTAGTTCTGAACTGTCTCCAGATCTATTCCTTCTATTTTGATATCCACTTGTGGGTTTTGAGTATCTTCTTTGTTTATGATCATAGTTTTAGTCTTTTTGATATTCATACGACTAATCCATATTTTTTGCTTGTCGTGTTTATTTCATTAAGTAATTGTTGTAGATCTTTATGATTTTCTGCTAGTAGCACAGTATCGTCAGCATATCTTAGGTTATTGATTATCTTTCCATTAATTAGTAGGCCTGACATCTCTATGATGTTTTTAAAAATTTTCTCAGTGTATAGATTGAACACGCTTGGTGATAAGGTTGCATCCCTGTCTTACTCCTCTTTTTTTATCAATGAGTGTAGAGTTCTCTTTGTTATATTTCATTATTGCTGTTTGCTGCCAGTATAGATTACATATTAGTCGTATGTCCATGTCATCAAGATGTATCTCTTTTAGGCATTCTATAAGTTGTTTGTGGTGTACTCTATCAAAAGCTTTGGTGTAGTCTATGAAGCAGGCATATATTGGTTTGTTTACTTCTGTGTATTTTTCGATTAATGTTCTCATGCAGAATATGGCTTCTTTTGTCCCGCTATTTTTGCTAAATCCAAATTGCTGCTCATCTAATTCAGTATTGATTTTATTCTGAATCATTCCTTGTATAACTTTTAGCAAGATTTTTGTAACATGGCTCATTAGGCTTATTGTTCTAAAGTCACTGCATTCAACTGAACCATTCTTTTTAGGCAATGCAATGAAAATTGAGGTTTTTAATTCATTTGGTATGTATCCTGTGTGTTATATTCTATAAAACATTGAAAAATTCTTCTTTTTATTTTAAAAGCTAGGCTAATTTGTTATTTTGTTTCGTCTTTGAGCTCGCCGTAGTCTAGATGAATATATCTTCTGCTTGAAAAATCCTAGCTTTTTGTAAATTGTAATGCATGCCATTATGTATCAATCTTACACGTCTGGCAGAGAAAATAATGGAAAAATAATAAAATATCTACCTATCTATTTATTGTCCTTTCGAGCCGAAGACGGCACATAGGGCAGAACTACAATCTTAAAAACAGAAACCTTGCGTGCCAATATGGCACATAAAATATGCTGTTCATTTATATTTTTTAAAAAGCGAAACTTAATACTTCCGGTTTGAGCGCAAGCGCAAGTATTTTAGCAGGAACGCCACAATGAGGGGAATATAAAGCATGTATGAGAATCACCGTAATGTTAGTTGAAGTTGAACATAAGCTGTGGGAAAAGTAGAACGAGAGGTCAGAGAAATATTTTGCCTTTAGCTTAACAGCTGCAGTACGCATGTTGTTGTCTCTGTCTCAGGTTGGGAAGGTCGATTCTGTTCTGGGCAGAGCCTGTGGTAGTTGTTAAGAGTGTTCCGGAACGTGAGCAATAAGGAAATGCATAAACATTTTTGTGGTCTTAGGGTGGTGACTGAGTGGTGCATGTCTGAGTTGTGACTGAGTGGTGCGCGTCTGAGTGGTGACTGAGTGGTGCGCGTCTGAGTGGTGACTGAGTGGTGCGCGTCTGAGTGGTGACTGAGTGGTGCGCGTCTGAGTGGTGCGCGTCTGAGTTGTGACTGAGTAGTGCGCGTCTGAGTGGTGACTGAGTGGTGCGTGTCTGAGTGGTGACTGAGTGGTGCGCGTCTGAGTGGTGACTGTGTGGTGCGCGTCTGAGTGGTGACTGAGTGGTGCGCGTCTGAGTTGTGACTGAGTAGTGCGCGACTGAATGGTGACTGAATGGTGCGCGACTGAGTGGTGCGCGTCTGAGTGGTGACTGAGTGCTGTGCGACTGAGTGGTGCACGACTGAGTGGTGACTAAGTGGTGCATGTCTGAGTTGTGACTGAGTAGTGCGCGTCTGAGTGTTGACTGAGTGGTGCGCGTCTGAGTAGTGCGCGTCTGAGTGGTGACTGAGTGGTGCGCGACTGAGTGGTGCGCGTCTGAATTGTGACTGAGTGGTGCGCGTCTGAGTGGTGATTGAGTGGTGCATGTCTAAGTTGTGACTGAGTAGTGCATGTCTAAGTGGTGACTGCGTGGTGCATGTCTATGTTGGGACTGAGGGATGCATGTCTAAGTGGTGACTGAGAGGTGCATGTCTAGGTTGGGACTGATGGATGCATGTCTAAGTGCTGACTGAGAGGTGCATGTCCAAGTGGTGACTGAGTGGTGCATGTCTAAGTTGTGACTGATGTAAACGTGGCCGTGAAAATTGCAAAAGAAAATATTCGTTAACGTTTGTTAGCAATTAATCAAGGAGATGCAATTAATCAAGGAGAAACAATTAATCAAGAAGGATTAACCTTGGAGAAGTTATTAATCTAGAGTAAGGATAATCTAGGAGAAGGAATTAATCAAGGAGAACTAATTAAGATAAGCAATTAATAGAGTAGAGCTAGAGTTTTAATATCAAACCAGATATCTTATAGAAGAGATACTCGGGCACTAACGACTTCACGGGGTAATTAATAATAGCCCATAAATACAAATGGAAACCCTCACAATTTTACAGATTTTACTGTACTTAAACAAATTGAACGACAAGCTTTGTAGTGACTCCCGAAAAAGATAAAAATAAATATCTCCTTTCTGAAGATGAGAGAAAATGTACAGCAAAGACCGTAAATTATATCTTCCCTCCACGCTGGAAGGTACATGAGGAAAGAAAGAAGAAGATATTTAAAAAAAAATAAAAAACAGTTTGACACAGTATTTTATAGAACTGATTAAAGTAATTTTAAAAGTCTTTTTTTTTGTTGAAACATTTGAAGAAAAGTGTACATTTTATTGAACAAATGAAGGACTTTTTAAAGCATTTAAATGAACTATTGGAAGATAACTTTACAAAATTTAATAGAAGCAACGGAGAGATAAGATCAGAAATGAAGAACTGAAAAAAAGCTAGGAATAGCCACTGCCATATAAATATATAAGGAAACAACAGATAAAATGGTTTGGCCACGTGACAAGGCAGAAAGATCAAAACAACACAACTAGCCTTCAGCAAACGTTGTGAAAATACCAGACCCAATGGTCGACCCCGAAAATGATAGCTGGATGGAATATTAGAAGCACTAGGAAACATAACAGCAACAGAGGTTAACAGAAGAGCAAAAGACCGCAAATTATATCTTCCCTTCGGCGCTGAAAGGCAAATGAGGAAGGAAAGAAGAAGAAGAACAACGGAAGACATTTACAGTATTTAATAGAAGCAAAGAAAGACACTAACAGCAGTTAATAGAAGCAAAGAAAGACATTAACAGTATTTAATAGAAGCAAAAATAGACACTAACAGTATTTAATAGAAGCAAAGATAGACACTAACAGTATTTCATAGAAGCAAAGAAAGACACTAACAGTATTTTATAGAAGCAAAGAAAGACACTAACATTATTTAATAGAAGCAAAGAAAGACACTAACAGTATTTAATAGAAGCAAAGAAAGACACTAACAGTATTTAATAGAAGCAAAGAAAGACACTAACAGTATTTAATAGAAGCTAAGATAGACACTAAAAGTATTTAATAGAAGCAAAGAAAGACACTAACAGTATTTAATAGAAGCAAAAATAGGCACTAACAGTATTTAATAGAAGCAAAGAAAGACACTAACAGTATTTAATATAAGCAAAGAAAGACACTAACAGTATTTAATAGAAGCAAAGAAAGACACTAACAGTATTTAATAGAAGCAAAGAAAGACACTAACAGTATTTAATAGAAGCAAAGAAAGACACTAACAGTATTTAATAGAAGCAAAGAAAGACACTAACAGTATTTAATAGAAGCAAAGATAGACACTAACAGTATTTCATAGAAGCAAAGAAAGACACTAACAGTATTTAATAGAAGCAAAGAAAGACACTAACAGTATTTAATAGAAGCAAAGAAAGACACTAACAGTATTTAATAGAAGCAAAGATAGACACTAACAGTATTTAATAGAAGCAAAGAAAGACACTAACAGTATTTAATAGAAGCAAAGAAAGACACTAACAGTATTTAATGGAAGCAAAGAAAGACACTAACAGTATTTAATAGAAGCAAAAATAGACACTAACAGTATTTCATAGAAGCAAAGAAAGACACTAACAGTATTTAATAGAAGCAAAGAAAGACACTAACAGTATTTAATAGAAGCTAAGATAGACACTAAAAGTATTTAATAGAAGCAAATAAAGACACTAACAGTATTTAATAGAAGCAAAAATAGACACTAACAGTATTTAATAGAAGCAAAGAAAGACAGTAACAGTATTTAATAGAAGCAAAAATAGACACTAACAGTATTTAATAGAAGCAAAGAAAGACACTAACAGTATTTAATAGAAGCAAAAATAGACACTAACAGTAGGCTATTTAATAGAAGCAAAGAAAGACACTAACAGTATTTAATATAAGCAAAGAAAGACACTAACAGTATCTAATAGAAGCTAAGATAGGCACTAACAGTATCTAATAGAAGAAACAGAAGATATAAACGGTTTCTAATAGAAGCAATATCTCTTAGTTTCGAGGATAATTAGCAACATGTGTTGGAGCTTCAGTAAATCTGAGAGTAGACACTATCAAATGAAGAGAAATATATTTCAAGAAATAAAAAAAAACAACCTGGCCACTGCTTTATCTTGATTACGAACAACAGCAGAATTAGACGTTTACTTTACATTTCTCCACCTCTTTTGCCTTTGACCGACGAGAGAAAATTATAAATTCGGGAGAATATTCTATAACTAAAAAGGCGAAAGTGAGTGAGACGAAGAGCCATTTAGACAAAGGTTATGTTAATAGGAAAAGTTCAGGCAAAAGTAGCTTTCCAAAAAATGAGGAAGATACTATGTAATCCATTTTTGGAAACAAGAAAAAGAGTTATTAAATATAAAATAGAACCAGTCCTAACACATGGATGTGAATCATGGCCAATAGGACAACAGACAAGAAAATCTCTGGAGGCTGTAGAATTGTAGTTGAATGTTGAGAATTCCCTGGCCAGCTAAGATGAGTAATAAAAACGTTATGAAAGAGGCCAAAGCAGAAATAGAGATGATTTCCAATGTTAGGAAGAAACAATCATCATTTTTTGGCCATGTAATGAAAATGGAACAGCTGGAATATATTGTATCAACTGGGAGCATTGAGTGTCGAAGAGATAGAGGTAAGGAATGAGGAAAAAAAATACCAGACAGATTAAGAAAATGGCTTGGCAGAATGTCTACAAACATAAATGATAAATAACTATCGAGATTGAGAGTTGTGGAGAAACATTATCACCTCCGCCAGCAGGCCCGGTACTTGATGATGTTGAATTTGAAAATAAGTGAATGTTCTAACCCAGATATGAAAAACTTTGGAAGGATGATAATCACGAAGTGTAGGAACGTTGATGCCGTACAAGTCCTACAATGCATAACGTTTCCCCCCTCTGACAAATCAGCAATTAAATGTAACAACAAAAGAGTGATCATATCTAGAAGATGTATTTTCGAATAATCAAGCCCCACACAAATGTATGTGTGTTAGGCAACCATTGAGCTATGTCAACTTTATGAATGGCTAAGTGAATTAACCTTTGTGTTAAAATCATCTTAAGTCAGGATCAAATTCTGAGTGCAAGGTAACGTGTAAATCTCAGGCAAATATCTCGGAAGAATATTGATTTCTGCAAGTAAAATTAAGAGTCAAGAGTCAAGACCACAAATTAATAAATTAATGTTGCCAATATATATATATATATATATATAAATTATCATCAAGTACCGGGCCTGCTGGCGTAGATGGTCGTGTCTCTCCACTTCTTTCGATCTCGGCAGCTATTTATCATTTTTGTTGTTGACCTTCTGCCAAGCCATTCTCTTAAGCTGTCTGTTATTTTTTCTCTTAGCTTTCCTCTATCTGTTCGTCCCTCAATTTTTCCAGTTGTTACAATATATTCCAGTTGTTCTCTTCTTATTACATGGCCAAAAAATGATGATTGTTTCTTCCTAATATTGGAAATTAGCTCTCTTTTTGCTTTGACCTCTCTCAGAACATCTTCATTACTCTTCTTAGAACACCATGGTAATCTCAACATTCTTCTGTAAAACCACATTTCTACAACAGACTCCAGTGATTTTCTTGTCTGTTGTCATATTGTCCATGATTCGCATCCATATGTTAAGACTGGCTCTACGTAACATTAAAGAAATCTTTTTCTTGTTTCTATTGTCAAAAATGGATTGCATAGTATCTTCCTCATTTTTTGGAAAGCTACTTTTGCCTGAACCATATAGCATCTCACCTCTTTTGTACATCTTCCGTCTGAGGTTAACAAAGTTCCCAAATATTTAAATTCATTCACCTGCTTTAATATTGTTCCACTTGTCTTCATTTTGCACTGAGTTGATGTCTTTTTCTTTGTTGTTACCATTACCTCTGTCTTTTTGCTATTAAGAATGAGTCCTTTATTTTTGCTTTCTTTCACTATAATGTCAAATATATATATATATATATATATATATATATATATATATATATATATATATATGTATATATATATATATATATATATATAATTAGTTTATATTTATATTATACGTACACACATATACAATAGAGAGAGTTATTTTTTACAATTCTAATTGATTGCGATAAAAGATCGATATATCGTCCCTTAGTCCTGTAATTTAAAACAGTTACCAATGACACAATGAAAGCTTAACAGCCAGCAGCAGCGCAGTGCAGTCTAGCACAGCGACATCACAGTAGCAGGGTAAACATGGCCGCCGCACTTGATACATGCAACAAAGAAAAGCAGCGTTCTAGTATTCGCCTTGTTTGTAGCGTAGGTGTAAAACATTTTGCAATTTTTCAAGGTATACATTTGCAGGAAGTTGTTGCATATCAGCAAGCGTTATAACGTTCTTATCAGGTACCATCATATCTTTGTTTAAATTTTGGATCAACTTGCTGTGGGAATTATTTGCAAATACTTTTTTTAAAAATAGAGAGCAGCTAATGGATGATATGAGTGTGCAGAACCGAATACATGTTTAGTAATGCGGCTGTTGCACTCAACGTTCGTCTGTTACACTCCCCTTTCGGCTGTTATACTCGCTGTCCGGCTGTTACACTCCCCATTCGGCTGTTATAATCGCCGTTCAGCTGTTACACTCACCGTTCGGCTCTTACACTCACCGTTCGGCTGTTATACTCGCTGTCCGGCTGTTACACTCACCGTGCGGCTGTTATATTCACCGTGCGGCTGTTATAATTGCCGTTCAGCTGTTACACTCAGCGTTCGGCTCTTACACTCACCGTTCGGCTGTTATACTCGCTGTCCGGCTGTTACACTCACCGTGCGGCTGTTACACTCCCCATTCGGCTCTTACACTTGCCGTTCGGCTGTTACACTCCCCATTCGGCTGTTATACTCGCCGTTCAGCTGTTACACTCACCGTTCGGCTCTTACACTCACCGTTCGGCTGTTATACTCGCCGTTCAGCTGTTACACTCACCGTTCGGCTCTTACACTCACCGTTCGGCTGTTATACTCGCCATTCGGCTGTTACACTCAACTTCCGTTTTAAAATTGTGGATCTAGTCCACGTTCTCCCGATCGCTGCAGAAAGTGCATTCGGGGTCTAATTAATTTCGGTTCTCCATTGCACTTTTCTGCGTTAAAGTCAAAATGACGTTCTACTTAATACATCTGCGCCGATAAAGCGGAGTCGTACGCCGGCAATAGTCCTTTTTGACAAATCAAGTGTTGTGAATGCGACCTTCAACTGTCTAGACATGATCTGCGCTTTATGTCACATTGGTGCTGTTCATGACCGTTGTTGGAATTGTTTAACGCAAATTATTTATATGTTCTCATTAATGTGAACTGCTTCGTCAAGACAGCCGCAGTTTTATCTCTTTAGGGAATTTGCACCGTGTATTGTTTGTCGTAAGCTGCATTTACTAGAGTAATCAGGAATCTAAAGGACATTGTTGTGTGTGCTACGTTATCGTAATTACTCATCGTATATCTCTAAACCGGCTATACGCTAATTTTACGGTCTGTGTTTGATGTGCGACGGGGATAATCTGACGACTAACTGTGTGTTTATATGTTCAGAATTGGAGTCAATAACGATGGCCTAACATCATCAGAGCTATATTTTTTTTAAATATGACGTCATCATTTTCAGGAGGACATGAACTTCCGGTATATGAGGGATAGGTGACAGGAACCATAGCAGGCTATGTATGCAATGTGTTCCTTGTTGCAGTTTCCTCATATTCCAAGTCCGGCTTGCTGCAGGAGCTACTGAGTTAAGTGCTCTGTGCACACCGTGAGCTGTGTGTCTCATCCGTTTTGATCATGTTCGGATATTCCAATTGTTTACAATGAATGGTGATATCGTATGACAGGGAACAGTTGGCTGTGTTCACTTTCTGCGCGTTTTCGCCTTATATCTTTTGGCGTGTGCTGAGACTGCTACGATGGGGTCTACAGTTGCCTTTCTTTGTTTGGGAGATGAGACATTAATTCGGATGATTCCGCTGGCACGGGCTGTTGAGCATATATATATATATATATATATATATATATATATATATATATATATATATTAATTCGTTTGCCGTGATACCGGGGCCTTCCATAACCAAATAACCAAATAACCAACTCACTGTTCGGCTGTTGCAGCCAACGTCACACGAAAATTTTTTGCTCATGAAGTCTGTAACTGCCGTAACTGACTCCGACAATTTGGTGTTCTCACTTTTCATCTACAGGCAAGTATTTCACGTAATTCAAGCTCATCGACAGGCAAGTATTTCACGTAATTCAAGCTCATCGACAGGCAAGTATTTCACGTAATTCAAGCTCATCGACAGGCAAGTATTTCACGTAATTCAAGCTCATCGACAGGCAAGTATTTCACGTAATTCAAGCTCATCGATAGGCAAGTATTTCACGTAATTCAAGCTCATTGACAGGCAAGTATTTCACGTAATTCAAGCTCATCCCCCCTCCCCCAACCCCTCTCCCTTCTGTAAATTTATATTGTACTTGTATATTAGAATTCCTTATTGACTTAGTGTGTCTATATTATTACACTATCTCGTTTATGAAGGTTATGAAAAGAGGAAGGGTTGGGTAAATAACTTTCAATCACTCATTTTCCTCTCGGGCCGAAGACGACACATAGTGAGGAAGTCATAGTTCTCCACGATTGACGATCTGATGCTAGTTCTTGGTTGTTTCTTAGTCCCATGGTTAAGTCTTCCCTAGTAACTGTTCTGCGTAGTGATACATTGGATTTACCATGTTTTCGTTTACCAGATGGTTTCTACATGAAAGCCTGAAGGGTAAGTCTTTCTTGATTCATTCTCAGAACATGACCAAAGTATTTCCAACACCTTCTTCTTATAAAACTCGACAAGTATTTATGTTTTGATTTATCTTTTATCTGTTCATTTCAAATGTATTCTTTCAAACGTATGTTTGAGATCCCTTCAAAGACATATTTTCAAAGGCCTTTAATTTCCTATCTAAAGTCTTGGTGGACTTGCAACTTTCACATCCATATGTTAGCACTGGTATCACGCAGGAGTTGAACAATCTAAGTTTTGTTCGTTTACTGAGAACTTGGGATCTCCAAAAGTTGTTGAATATTTTTAAAGCATTTGATCCTAGCGCGATGCGTGTCATAATTTCTGATGTATTTTCTCAATCTCTGGACATTTTGCTGCCTATGCAGGTAAAATTAATAAAAAAAACTAATTAACATAATTTAATAAATAACGTTTTGGCTAGAAACAAAAACTGCATTTTTAGTGCAGCAACCAGTTTTGTCGATGTTTTCACTTTACCCCTAGAAAGAGAAGATCTGATGAATATTCTTCTCATTTTATGAATATTTAACCACCTTCTTCATGACTGGCAAACGACGTTTAATCGTCTCGACAACTCGCATCCCTACAACTGAGATTTCCAAATTAATCAAAGAAAGCTTGGAGGCAGTCACTGCTCCCAAATGAAAGGTAACCTTACTTCCTCATTTTTTCTGGGTAAGTCGAAAATTGATTTCAAGACTTAAATTACCCTCTGAAAGGAATGTTCCTAATCGACTCGAATGTCTTGAAATTTAACGCGTGGATTTTATTTTTGATTAAATTATCCAAAATATTTTCTTACAGGCAAATAGCAAATGATCTGGCAAAAGAATGGTGTTATGGAATCTTTTCAGGTTTAGTGACATGTTTTTCCTTGGTTTTCTGGAGGGAATAAAACTATTTTTAATTGGTAGACTGCTAGACTCAATGTTCCTATTGACGATTATTTGTACTTGTTTAATCGTTTTCTGTTAACAAATCTGTCGACATAACAGAAAACAACGAGAAGAACATCGGCGGCAACAGAAGAATGACTCCATAACTGTCACGTGGGACAAACTGCTCAAGTTCAAGTAGTGACGTGTTTTTGGTTTCCAGCGGAGAACGCTGTTCTAGGAGCAATCTACGATATGTAGTTAATTACGACTTTATTCATCATCCAGTAATGTATGAAATGAAGAACTCAGTTAAAAAAGTTAGGAATAACCACCGCCATAGAATATATATAGAAAAACAACAGATAAAATGGTTCGGCCACGTGACAAGGCAGACAGTTCAAAACACAACACAACAAGCGTTCAATAAACGTTGCGATAAAACTGGGCCCAAGGGTCGACTACGAAAAGGATGGATTGACGAAATATTAGAAACACTAGAAAACATAACAGCAGCAGAGGTGAAAATCAAAAGACAGCAAATTATACCTCCCCTCGAAACTGTAATGCAAATGAGGAGGGAAAGAAAAAGATGAAGTTTAATAATACTATTGTTGTATTCATCATCATGTGCAATAACGGTTGGCGTAGGCGATCATGTCCTTCCACTAGTTTCCTGTCCTCAGAGCAATGTATCCATTCTGTTGTTGACTGTTTTCCATGCCATGACCTCAAGCTGTCTAGTACCTTCTCTCGTTGGCGTCAGCGTCGTAATACAGAGTGCCTTTCATCATCATGTACAGTACTATTTGGGTAGATGATCATGTACAGTACTAGTTGGGTAGATGATCATGTACAGTACTAGTTGGGTAGATGATCATGTACAGTACTATTTGGGTAGATGATCATGTACAGTACTAGTATGGTAGATGATCATGTACAGTTCTAGTGGGGTAGATGATCATGTACAGTACTAGTGGGGTAGATGATCATGTACAGTATATTTGGGTAGATGATCATGTACAGTACTAGTGGGGTAGATGATCATGTACAGTGCTAGTTGGGTTGATGATCATGTACAGTACTAGTGGTGTAGGTGATTATGTACAGTACTAGTTGGATAGATGATCATGTACAGTACTAGTGGTGTAGGTGATTATGTACAGTACTAGTTGGGTAGATGATTATGTACAGTACTAGTGGTGTAGATGATCATGTACAGTGCTAGTTGGATAGATGATTATGTACAGTACTAGTGGTGTAGGTGATTATGTACAGTACTAGTGGGGTAGATGATCATGTACAGCACTAGTGGGGTAGATGATTATGTACAGTACTAGTTGGGTAGATGATCATGTACAGTACTAGTGGTGTAGGTGATTATGTACAGTGCTAGTTAGGTCGCTGATCATGTACAGTACTAGTGGTGTAGGTGATTATGTACAGCACTAGTGGGGTAGATGATTGTGTACAGTACTAGTTAGGTCGATGATCATGTACAGTACTAGTGGTGTAGGTGATTATGTACAGTACTAGTTGGGTAGATGATCATGTACAGTACTAGTGGTGTAGGTGATTATGTACAGTACTAGTTGGATAGATGATTATGTACAGTACTAGTGGTGTAGATGATCATGTACAGTGCTAGTGGTGTAGATGATTATGTACAGTACTAGTGGGGTAGATGATCATGTACAGTACTAGTGGGGTCGATGATTATGTACAGTACTAGTGGGGTCGATGATCATGTACAGTACTAGTGAGGTAGATGATCATGTATAGTACTAGTGGGGTAGATGATCATGTACACTACTAGTGGGGTCGATGATTATGTACAGTACTAGTGGGGTAGATGATCATGTACAGTACTAGTGGGGTAGATGATCATGTACAGTAATAGTGGGGTAGATGATCATGTACAGTGCTAGTTGGGTAGATGATCATGTACAGTAATAGTGGGGTAGATGATCATGTACAGTGCTAGTTGGGTAGATGATCATGTACAGTACTAGTTAGATAGATGATTATGTACAGTACTAGTTGGGTAGATGATCATGTACAGTACTAGTTGGATAGATGATTATGTACAGTACTAGTTGGATAGATGATTATGTACAGTACTAGTTGGATAGATGATTATGTACAGTACTAGTTGGATAGATGATTATGTACAGTACTAGTTAGGTCGATGATCATGTACAGTACTAGTGGTGTAGGTGATTATGTACAGTACTAGTTGGGTAGATGATTATGTACAGTACTAGTGGGGTAGATGATCATGTACAGCACTAGTGGTGTAGGTGATTATGTACAGTGCTAGTTAGGTCGATGATCATGTACAGTACTAGTGGTGTAGGTGATTATGTACAGCACTAGTGGGGTAGATGATTATATACAGTACTAGTTAGGTCGATGATCATGTACAGTACTAGTGGTGTAGGTGATTATGTACAGTGCTAGTTGGGTAGATGATCATGTACAGTACTAGTTGTGTAGGTGATTATGTACAGTACTAGTTGGATAGATGATTATGTACAGTACTAGTGGTGTAGATGATCATGTACAGTGCTAGTTGGATAGATGATTATGTACAGTACTAGTGGTGTAGGTGATTATGTACAGTACTAGTGGGGTAGATGGTCATGTACAGCACTAGTGGGGTAGATGATTATGTACAGTACTAGTTGGGTAGATGATTATGTACAGTACTAGTGGGGTAGATGATTATGTACAGTACTAGTGGGGTCGATGATCATGTACAGTACCTACTGATGTAGCTGATTATGTAGCTCCAGAACATTCTGTCAGCTACAGTTGTTTAGGACTTATGTTTCAGACTTACAACTAGAACATAGCCAAAAACATGTCACTAAGAGCGCTGATCTCAAGTCGAAAATTCTTTTGTTCGACTCCCGTTTTGGGTCGTTTGTAAGTCTGCCTTGATCTAAAAATAAGAGGCTCTGGTTCGGAGATTTAGAAAAGATAATAGCGCGAGAAAAATTCATTTTCCCATTCACGACCATTATGATCTAATACTATGACATTTAAATACTTCAACATCAATATATTATTATTAAGGTAATATAATATATACAAGTAAGGTAAAGAGCCCCGTCACGCCAAGTGGTGTTTACGGATTTATGTTGTTAGTGACCATAATTAGTATAGACCTCCGGCACATGATTGTTGGGGTAATGTGGTCGGTATTATGCCCGTGCCGTTTTATTTTCCCATAAAAAAAATCTGGTACCATTTTAGTGGCTGGGTGAACCCGGAAGCCGTTAATAAGGATCAAACCTGACCTCTGGTTCTTAGTCGTCCAGTTAACTAACCACTAAGCTATCACGGATCCCAAAATAATATAGCTAAGTTGAAATGTATATATTTGTATCTGAAAATCGCATATTTTTTTCTAAATTTGGTGCTAAATTTGTCTGGGTAACGAGGTACAGATTCGATATTCTCGCTGTGAACGTGTCACGATGATGCTAACGGGGATAATGATAACAATCATAAAAGTCACATTGAGAAGAAGACGTAAAAGAATAAAAAGAGGGGAAAGGGAAGATAAACCAAGAAGAATTAAGCGCAGTTCGCTTCTAGAGTTAATAAAATTGGTTTGAAATGATAAACTAAAATCATGGCCATCAATAGAAGTAAGCCCGAGAGCTGAAAGGGAAACCACAGAACACCCAACTAGTGTGGCGTTTTCAGATATAGGGAATAAAGACGATTGACATCTGCCTTAATTGCCCCTGCTGGCAAAACAGAAGACCTCACGCTCGTTGGGGATTTTGCTTTTAGCCCCTAGACTGTCTTCTATAGATGATTATGGCTAAACAAACGATTCTGTTTTACTCGTGCCCTTTGCTATGACAACACTATTACGTTTTAAGACTTCACAAAACTCATCGTGTTACTGAAAACAAACGCAACTGGTTTATCTCATTTCAATAGCAAGAAATCTATATTAAAAGAATTTTACAATAAAATAAACAACCCAACAAGAGAGCAGTTCTTGCAGGAATATAAGGATTTAGTCTGGCCTTAACTGTATTTGGTGCTGACACCTAATTCAAAGAAAAGTTGTATATCTTGTACACAAAATCATCACGTAAATTAACTGTAGTTAGTGGGCACGAGCCACTCTCACGACTTGCCGAGTACCTAGCCTCTAAGAGACGAATAACAAACATTTTCAATTTAAACATTTAAAAGAACGTTCCTATCATGATACTTTTAGATCATTGATCAATAGAAGAACCTGCTTCCTTCCGGATCGAACTGGAATATTTTATTTTATCTTGTGGCGTCAATTGATCCTCAAAAATACAGCAACTGCAGTATAATACGCTTGTCTGGTATCATGACTCTGTGTCGACAGATGAAGTTTCGTGTCTCTGTCCTGACTACCTACTGGTGTATTTCTATTTCTCCGCGTGCATTATCCCAGGAAGACATCACATATAATTATCTCTGTTTATTATTGCTTTTGATCTGGTTTTGGAGCTTCTGTTATCTACCAATATTACTTTATTGTTTATGAACATCGTTGTTATCAGTTTTTGAAATGTTAAACTTGTGAAATAGTTTCGCTAATTTCGTTCAAAGTTTATCAGAAAGCTTTCAACAAACTATTTTCTTTCTATTTTTGTCCTTCCTCATTTGCCTTCCGGGGTCGAGGTGAGATATGGTTCGGGGTTTCTTGATCTTCTTTGGCCTCTTCTGCTGGTAGTAAAAACTAAAGTAAAGTACCCCCGTCACGCCAACTGGCGTATAGGGAATATGGTGTTAGTGACCATACATTTTACAGACATTCGGCACATGATTTTTGGGGTAATGTGGTTGGTATTACGCCCGTGCCGCTTACTTTCCCAGAAAAAAATTCAGTACCCATTAAAGGCTGATTGAACTGGAAACCATCGTTTGCGATCGCACCCTACCTCTTGTCCTTTGTAGTCCAGTTCACTAACCACTGAGCTATCGCGGCTTCCCACTCTTCTGCTGGTATGCCTGCTAAACTATTTCCTTCAGTTATTTAAACGTCACATACAAGCAAAACATGCTTAACGCTAATCGTAAGCTACAGATGTAATCAAACCACCACTGGCAAAGCATTACAGCACATAAATACAAGCTTGAAAACTGCCTGGCACATGTAATCTGTGTTGATTCTCTTAATGAGCCTTGCAGATGTACTAAGGCTCAAACCAAAGACATACATGACTAACCTTCTCTCAGTTGGTCGAGCGGTAGAGTCGTTGGGTCACTCTCGACTGCATCCACTGGTCTGGCTGAGTTCAAAGATATGAATATTCGAAAAGACACTATAAGCCTGGAGTGAACAGGATCTCTGTTCTAGTGGCTCTTATATTGCACAATCCCGGAGTTCTCGGCGTTAGTAAAGTGGGATATGTTTGATGATGATATCGGTATGAGATGATGATTATGATAACAGTACACAAATACGATTATCTATCAAGGACACAAATATAAAAATATAGACTAATACAAAATAATTCACTATTAGTATACAAGAAAAGTATGAAAATATCGGAAAGACAACTTTGGCAATATCGAAGAATTATATACAAAAGTGAAAAAAAGTAAAGTAACCCCGTCACGCCAAGTAGCGTATAGGGAATATGATGTTAGTGACCATAAATTTTACAGACCTTCGGCACATGATTTTTGGGGTAATGTGGTCGGTATTACGCCCGTGCCGCTTTACTTTCCCAGAAAAAAATCCGGTACCCTTTTAAGGCTGGGTGAACCCGGAAGCCGTCGGTTGGGATCGAACCCTACCCCTTGTCCTTTGTAGTCCAGTTCACTAACCACTGAACTATTGCGGCTCCCAATTATATATATATACTTATATACATATATAAATATATATATATATATATATATATATATATAGTTAAAGTAGATGATAATAAAAATAAAGAAGAAAAATATGATAATATAGAAAAACAAATATTACATTATAGAATAAAACTATATTATTATGCAATAAAACTATTATAAAATATAAAATTATGATAAGATACTCGTAGAATAAAACTATGACAAAATATAAGTAGCATAACGTAGATAAAACTACCTACAGGGCGTAAAAGATAAAAATTATTTGTATGTTTTAAAATATATCATGGTATCTATCAAAGAGAAAATGTATCTGCAAGTGGACGTTTTCACGGGAAAAGATGATGCGGTGGAGGATGCGTCAGTCTTTTAAAGATAATGGTTCTGTAGAGAAATATGATCTGTCAGTGGTTTAAAGATAATGGTTCTGTAGAGAAATATGATCTGTCAGTGGTTTAAAGATAATGGTTCTGTAGAGAAATATGATCTGTCAGTGGTTTAAAGATAATGGTTCTGTAGAGAAATATGATCTGTCAGTGGTTTAAACATAATGGTGCTGTAGAGAAATGTGATCTGTCAGTGGTTTAAAGATAATGGTGCTAGAGAGAAATATGATCTGTCAGTGGTTTAAAGATAATGGTTCTGTAGAGAAATATGATCTGTCTGTGGTGTAAAGAAAATGGTGCTGTAGAGAAATATGATCTGTCAGTGGTTTAAAGATAATGGTGCTGTAGAGAAATATGATCTGTCAGTGGTTTAAAGATAATGGTTCTGTAGAGAAATATGATCTGCCAATGGTTTAAAGATAATGGTGCTGTAGAGAAATATGATCTGTCAGTGGTTTAAAGAAAATGGTGCTGTAGAGAAATATGATCTGTCAGTGTTTTACAGATAATGGTGCTGTAGAGAAATATGATCTGTCAGTGTTTTAAAGAAAATGGTGCTAGATAGAAAGATAACGTGTCAGTGGTTTAAAGAAAATGGTGCAATAGAGTATAATATGGTATGTCAGTGGTTTAGAGATGATGATATTATAGAGAATGATAACTTATCAGTGGTTTAAGGATAATGATAATAAACGATAATGGTGATTTTAAAAATGTGAACATTGTGCTGGCATCAGGAAGGCTTTCAACATATATAAAGATATAATTATCATTAGAGAAAGATGATATTTATAAGAATAGCGACAATGATGATGATGACAGTAGTTAGTACTTAATTGCTGGTATATTGTAACATGAAGTATCATTGTGGTAACCTCGGAACAACTTAAAATAGAGTCGTCATTTTGTAACGTTCTCTAATATCATGACATTACCACAAGGTTACTTCCCTTTATTGCAAATGCACTCCAGTGCACTAGTTCCATTTTGGTGCATCAACATTACATCTGGTAGCGCCTATAATGTAACCGGGACGTTATAACGTTAACTTCTGTTACGCGAATGCTACAATAATGCTATAGAAAAGCGGTCGTCAAACTTGTTTCGGTAACGGAGCCCTGACACTGATCCACAAATCACCACTGCAGCACTTTATATCAATAATTAAAACAAGAATTATTATGTCATTGTAACGGCAGATTGAACATGTTAGATTGATATCAGAGGTAAATAAACTAACGTTTTGGATATAGATTAAATAGATCAGTGTTATTTTTGAAATTGAAATATAATAAATAACTTAATCATTCTACATTGTGATTTTATCCTGTAACAAAGCCAATGGGAGGAATGAGCTTGTTTCATCCTCATTAGGTCTTCAAATCTGGGCATAAGTTTGGAAATTGATATTGTTATCTCTTTCTCGGTGTCAAATTGTGATCTGTATTTGGTTTTGGTGGCTGCCAGTGTTGAAACCCCGGTCTCACATAAGTTGGTAGTCGCTAAATGAATTAAAAATCATAGGCCTTCTTGTCTAATTCTGGGTATTCTTATTTTACAAAGCTCCAGTGAAAAGATGGAGAGAGAGATAGAGAGATCTCGGGCGACACAGAGAAATAATGTTCGACAGCTTAACATTGTGGTACAAGTGTGGCGAAGTTGATGCACTTGTGGTACAAGTGTGGCGAAGTTGATGGGTTGGACTGTGGCTAGAGGTTTGTGGAGAAAGATTACCTACGCTGGGCATGGCACATGATGATGATGAAAATAACTAAACCCCTAACAGGTGCTTGCAGAGTACCTATGTAGGTTTAAATATTGCTTAGCAAGACCTGATGTAGCTTAGTAGAATGGAGTTTCTTGGTTTGTTTACACGGGGCAAGCAGTTGATTTGATCCCTATCGACGGCTTCAATGCCGCTAATAAAACCTTAAATGTATATTGGATTTGGAGGCGAAGGCGCGCCTCCCAGCACCAAAGATGGAAGTTGTCAGCGACCCACAGCTGATGGCTTGCGCCAGGGTCGGTGAACCAAAATCATCCAGACCCTGCTCCACCTCTCCGTGGTGCCTCCAGTAACAGACTAACCTGTCTAGTCTGGCCAAGCGTGCAAGGATCGAAGAGGGAAGACAACCCGGTACTCAAAAATGTCGTGCTGAAGTCGAATGTGTTGGGCCGAAAGGCGCAAATATAACAGTTATACTGCAAACCACAACACAACGCAGACACGTCCATTACGTCCTTGTAAGGGCGGATGATGAAGAGGAATATTCTAGTCTACCACGATTCTCTAGAATACTTTAGTCATCGGGCGAACGCAACCAACCAACCATATTGAATTTGGGGGGAAAAGAAAAACGCCACTGGTGTAACACTGCTCCCAGTACTTAATATTATTCTGATGTAAAACAATAATATGGGCACTAACACTATTCCATATAGACTACATTTGTTACTATGTGTTTTCTTTCTAGCTGCCCTAACCTACTATATGTCGGTTTGTGCTTGCCTTATGATAATACTCAGCCCGTTGTAGAAGTTCATGAACAGGTTGAAATGTCTTTTCCTTGTAACTCACTTTTGAACAACTCATCAGCCGTTACTGGTGTCGCTTTCAACGTTTTCATTAATTCAACAATTCTTTTGTAATTTTTCTGCAACAATCTGTGACAACGTTCCTGCCAAATTCAAATTTATTTATTTGATTCTGTGTTGAAAATTCAAATTACCTCCTTTTTTCAGATTTCCTGAAAAGTATTATAAATATATTAATTATAAAATTGCTATATTTATCTTACCATTTCCCCTGTAACATTTTTTGCTTTAATTTCCTTATTATTTATAGAATTATCATTAAAAACCGTGTTTCAGTCACTTGAGCGGAATCTAGTTTTTAATTTACTTCTATATTCACTGCTGATTCAGAACGCGCGTGAAGGGATGTTTATATTTCAAGATGTCATATTTCGTGTTATCACACTCAGCGCTAGATATTTCTCATTACTTCATTCAATTAATTTCCATAGACGAGTTTAATCGTTCCTCATGTAAACAGTTGAACTGACACTAATTGTGTAAATATGACAGACACGACGACCTTAACAAGCGCGTGCCATAATAAAACACTCACACAAATACGCTGCTGGAGAAGAACATTAATTTTTAAAAAATGAGCCTGATAAAATGTACGCAAGTGTATACATATTTCTTTGTATCTTAATTAATATCACCTTTTGGTGCACAATAATGTCTAGCTGACTATGCGAGTACACATCACAATGTCAATACTTTAGAAAACAATCAGGTCGGTTAAGTATTTTGTTAATGTAAAGAGTCCTCTTACGTGACGTGGCTTACGGGGAATATAGTATTAAAGACCATAATTGTTATAGACCTTCAGCATATGATTTGTGGGGTATTGTGGTTTTTATTACGCCTGTACAGTTATACTTTCCCAGAAAAAAAATCCGGTATCCATTTAAGGTTGGGTGAACCTGGAAGCCGTTGATCAGAATCGAATCCGACCTCTTGACCTTAGTCGTCCAGTTCACTAACCGCTGAGCTATCGCGGCTCCCTGGTCGAGATAGTGCTCTAGACTTTTCTTGATAAGTTTTGGACATAAACTGTGTTTCTTACAATTTGAAGTGATTTTTCTTACAATTTGCAGGCGAAGAAAAGTAAGAAAAGCATGAACTAAGGAAATACAGTGACAGGAATATATTTATGTATTCATATATGAAAACAGTTAATCAAATATTACATTGAAAGCACAGATGTATAGAAATACGCGCAAGTGTGCTAACATATATTTAGATAATACAAGATGGATTGGTAACATATTACTGCTATTAAAGAGGGGGGGGGGACCGCTAGGTAGGTGGTCTAAAGGTAATACATCAACCTCAGAACAAGAAGGTCTCGGGTTTGAATGCCACCCAGGCGGTGAAACCTTTTGTCTTTTTTAAATGGAATCTGAGGTTTTTTTTCGTCGTGTTATCCTCCTCTGGTCTCTGTGTTGAGAGATTCGATGTCTAGCCCTTTAGAATTATTTAAAAAAAAAACAAGAGGTCCCGTGTCAATTCTGTGTCCGTTAAAGAACCATAGGAAATCGAAAGGAGTAGACTAAAAACGGCCGCTTCCCGGGCTAAACTGAAACGAAAAATAAACTGTACAGAAAACGTTAAAACTTTCAACGATAAAAATTAGAGTATGCCTCAGGTCGGAGAATATCTGCTTGTATGGCGGAGGACATCTGAGCACACCGCTGCCCGTGCGAAAAATAGGAAAACGTGATATTCACGCAACAAAACCAGTCCCTCAGGACTTCTCTAGAGATATAAAGGTGGAGAACACAGACAGGGAAAAACACATTTCTTGTAAAAGTAACGCGGTTAATATTCTTGCTGAGAAAGAAAACATCGCAAGGTGTAATGTGACTATTGTACACAGTAAGTTGCAATGTTGATGCACGCTTGAAACTGGTCACTGAAGTTGTAACTTTACAAACGCTGGTCGTGTTCTGGGAGAAATCGTATCCACAAATCGACCAGTCATTGCAAAGTCATAACAGTCTTTCATTCCATCAATCATTTCCAGAATCAATCAACCAACATTATTCAAACACAACCATACAACTTGTACGATTACGACCATGATTATATAGTAATAAATCATAACAATATATACTTATATACTGAAATTATATTATACAATGTATTTTTAAATAATTAATAGTTTCACAGTAAATTATTATTCCAAGGAATGTGTACTTTCTCTGCTGATCTGAATATCTATGGCACTGCTAGACAATATATGAGTATACTGTCACCTATTTCTTACATTTTGTGTTAAATAAACTATTTTTTCTTACATCAATTTTGTTATATTGCATATTAGTTTAATAAACTATATTTACCGAGATGAAATTCTATAAGGGCTACAATCAACAATCAACTATGTTAAATCAATCATTCTAATGTATATAATATAAATTTTATAATATATAATTGAAGTTTATAATATCAGTCTCAAATCTACTACAAATCAGTACTTGTAATAGAAAAATCACAATTTTTTCTACAAGAAACAATTCAAATGCTGGTAAATTAAATAATCAACATTAAAAATATACTCACGTTTAATGTCAACTCCTAAACACAGAGTCCATTCTGGCTCGTCTATTATTCGGTCTGTATTTTTATCGCAGAAATTTAAAAACACTTTAGCACAAGATCTGGGCTTGATGAGCTTTTTCACCATTTTCCCGAAGTTACGAATTTCTTTAAACTTAAGTTTGCCATCCTTATTGATGTCTAATTCCTGAAACTTCCACACTACAATTGCTTTCTCTGTTCCGAATTCGTCACTTTGCCCGTTTTCTGCTGAAATAAATAAATAAAACAACCAGAAACTAAAAGTAAAGTAAAGTACCCCCGTCACGCCAAGTGGCGTATAGGGAAATATGGTGTTAGTGACCCTATATTTTACAGACCTTCAGCACATGATTTTTGGGGTAATGTGGTCGGTATTACGCCCGTTCTGCTTTACTTTCCCAGAAAAAAATCCGGTACCCATTTAAGGCTGGGTGAATCCGGAAGCCGTCGGTTGGGATGGAACCCTACCCCTTGTTCTTAGTAGTCCAGTTCACTAACCACTGAGCTATCGCGGCTCCAAATGGAAAATAAATTTCACAAAATTGCTTCTTGAAACTTAACACTGTTATTTTTTCCTTGAAAGCAACTTTTAAAATAGTGCAAGGGGACACAATCTTACGAATTTAATCAAACTAAAGCTTGACAGTGAAGTTCGGTTTCCACACAGATGTCTATAGTACACTTTCAACAAACACAGAATGTGTGATGAATATGAGAAATCGTCGAGCTAGCGAAGAAGATTTCCCCGACTGAATAAAAGTCAAATAATTATGTGAACTTTGCACTTGAATAGATAGCCTGGTGTACTGCTGGATACTGCAACAAACATATTTCACTGATCAAAGATATATGTTTAGTGAGTGTGTACATTGCTAGTTGTGTTAAGTTTACTTTAGTCGACAGATAATCTTCATTGTACAATGAACAGCTTCAATGAGCTGAGATACCCTTTCTCAGCACATTCCCGGGGACGATGCACATCCATAACACACTAGCCTCCCTAAGTAGACTTCAGCTAGGATGCACGAACTCGCTAGTACCCATCTCCTAAGTCGCCTCTTACGACATGCGTAGCAGGTGACAGTGGTTCTGTTCTTTCCTCCACAAGCCAAGGTCAGGGCCCAAGTAGTCACACGGACGTGGCAGGTGGAGTGGTTCTGTTCTTTCCTCCACACGCCAAGGTCATGACCCAAGTAGTCACACGGAAGTGGCAATGACAGTGGTTCTGTTCTTTCCTCAACTCGCCAAGGTCAGGACCCAAGTAGTCACACGGACGTGGCAGGTGGCAGTGGTTCTGTTCTTCCCTCCACACGCCAAGGTCAGGACCCAAGTAGTCACACGGACGTGGCAGGTGGCAGTGGTTCTGTTCTTTCCTCCACACGCCAAGGTCAGGACCCAAGTAGTCACACGGAAGTGGCAATGACAGTGGTTCTGTTCTTTCCTCAACTCGCCAAGGTCAGGACCCAAGTAGTCACACGGACGTGACAGGTGACAGTAATTCTGTTCTTTCCTCAACTCGCCAAGGTCAGGACCCAAGTAGTCACACGGACGTGGCAATGACAGTAGTTCTGTTCTTTCCTCCATACGCCAGGGTCAGGACCCAGGTAGTCACACGGACGTGGCAGGTGACAGTGGCTCTGTTCTTTCCTCCACTCGCCAAGGTCAGGACCCAGGTAGCGACGCGGACGTAAGTTGTGTAGTTATTGTCCTTGTAAATTTATTTAGCAGAGGTGATACCGTCTCCCTCTGTGTTCATCTTTCACCTTACACCTTAATGTTACATGCTCGTGTTGCAGGTTCGTCAGTCTTGTCAGATATCTCCCACCATTGAATTCTTTGATCATGGAAATTTTAAAAACAGGAAAAAGTGGTACGGTAACAGCTCTTCGTGGGTGAAAAACAAAATGAAAGTAGAGCGACGTTTCGGCCAAAAGGTCTTCAGCAGAAACAACAAAACAAAACAATATATAAGGATATGCACAGAAATCTAAATAATTAAAAATAACAGGCCAGACTCTCAAAAAAGAAAAAAAAGTCACTTCCCTGAGCTCCAGATCTTGGTCAGCCGCAGAGTTTGGTCAGCCGCAGCGTTTGGTCAGCCGCAGAGTTTGGTCAGACAACGACTGGATTGAAGTTGATATGTCCGGTCAACCGGACGGGACCAAGGTGTGAACAACAGTAAGAAGGGAATGTTCTAAAAATATATGGGGGTGGGTACTAGATTCCAGAAAGAGATAGGGTTCGATCCCAACTGACGGCTTCCGGGTTAACCCAGCCTTAAATGGGTACCGGATTGTTTCTGGAAAAGTAAAGCGGTACGGGCGTAATACCGACCACATCACCCCAAAAATTGCCATGTGCCGAAGGTCTATAAAAAGTATGGTCATTAACAACATATTCTCTAGACGTCACTTGGCATGATGGGGCACTTTGCTTTCACTTTTACAAGATTCCAGCCTTTACTATTACTGGAAGTGTTTCTATGTGTTGATTCCCAATATGTAAATCCATGTCGAAAAAGTAAACATATAAATCTGTATATGAGTATATATAGTATATTTCTGAGTATATATCTGTGCAACCATGGGTGCCCACACCGAAAAAGATGTGCAGAAAACACATGCATACCTACCCGCATTTACACATGCAGGCAAATACACATATATATATGTACGAGTGCGCATGAGGGTAAGAAGTATGTAGCAGGTGTCATATGTGTATGAGAGCGATATGTTCATGCCTTGTGGGGACAACGAACCTACCTGGACTATCAGACGATTCTTAAGGGCAAACCGTCTACGATTGCTGGAGTGACACAATACCAGTGACTCGCATGTCGGGTTTACCACTGTGGCCTGGGGAATTGAAGTGGGACGACACCGGACTGCCAGTCTTCAGCAAAACATCATGTAGATGATGCTCACAAAATCTGCTACATTAGACGTCGTCCAGACTCACTTATATACGACAACTGGCAATGCTGACATATTACGGCGTAAATGATAGTCCGAAATAGGTCTTTGACCATATAGGTCGTGTATAGAGTGGAAAACAATCGTATTCCCAAATAATTATTGTGTGGCGAACTTAAGGACGGAAAGAGACTATAGGGCAGATCAGTCCTGAGATATATATCTCTCTATGCGATCAAGACTCAATCAGAGTAGTGTTATAGAGTGAGCTAATGAACGCATGGGGGGGGGGGGGTGCGCAGGTAACTTAGTTGTTACCCTCTTCTCAATAGACAATAGCAGTTACAGATGGTAGCGACCAGCAGTAGTTAGGACATACATTTAAGGATGGAAAATTTCCAACCAGAATAACAAGTTAGGGGATAATAGAAGTTCACATAGGGGGTAGTGGATACACAGAAAGTGGGAAGGAGCTAATGTACAGAATTAGTGGACGACACGATGATGAGTTTAGGTCCATGAAAATTTCCACTTCAACTTTTAGACAATGCATGACAATAGCATGTATTGACACCATGACTTTGGCCCGTCTGATAAATAAGTTGTCATCTAACTACCAGAATAGGTCATTGTCATGAGGTATTAATTAATTTAAATAGGGCATATAGATCCACGAAAACAAGGTGTTTTCATCAAACCATGAGAATAGTTCAAGTTTCGGTGACAGAATGACGAGGAGTGACCAACTCAAGTGATCAGAAGAGTGCAAATTGTCACATTGCGACATTTCGATGGCTGCTGAATTTTAGGCGAAGAGTTGTGGTTGGAGTATTTAAACTTCAACGCAATAGGTTTTAGACAGTTACAGTTAGAGAGAAAGAAGTCAAGATGTAGACTAAGTAAGCTTAGTCCGGCATCGGCGGAACTGCCGAAGGCAGTTAGATAGAAGTTATAGAATTAGACAGTTAGAGATACAGAACAGTTAGAAAAGTTAAGATTAGAAAGTTGAGCCAGTTAGTTAGGAAGTTAAGAATCTTCAAGTTGTAGTTTTAAGTCAGTTGAGAAGTTACTAAGTAAAGTGATAGTTTATAGTAAGGATATTACAATATGCCCTTATGAACATTAGTGCTGTGAAAGTGTTTTTGAAAAATTCCAAAAATGATGCTTCAATATGTTCTTACAAGTTCATAAGTAAACTAATGTGTGATGATTAATAAATGCAATATGCCTTATGAACAAATACAATAAAGAGTCCGTGTGGTTACTATAACAGTAGGATTCCAGACTCTCTCATGAAGTCAGCTGTCTATTTAAGCGAATCGATTGCCCCATATAGTTTTTCTTCCAGGGAGGTGGCTGTGGACCACATTGCTCTTCTCAGGGTCTGTGTACTGGCGGCAATCCTATAGAACATGTTTTGTAGTCATATTGTCCAGTGTACAGTGGCATAGGATATAAGGGTGTCTGCAAGGCTTCCTTGAGTGAATTCTCTATCAGCGAAAGAAAATGGAAAATCTAGCTCCAGATCGTAGCACATGAAAAACAAAGATAAAAAAACGTCATAACAACATTTGAGGCAGCATCGATATCAAATTCAGAAGACAAAAAGCGCAAGAGAAAGGAGACGAGGCCAGGCACCACGAATACATTTTTTTTTCATTCTGCGGTCGAATCTGTCTATCCAATATTGGCAGATTCAGCCACGAGAGAAGCTGTTCAGGAGAACGGCATTCAGCATAAGACACTCACATTTTAGGAGGAGACAAATAATAATAAAAGAATATCATTATGGAGAGAAACTTCATTTGATCAAACTACTGACTTATCACAATTACCTGCTACCAACAGTCTGTCAAAACGTCAAAGGCCATATAGTTCATTTATGTATAAATTACATGCACGAAGATGTATAATATAAACCATTACCTGGCACAGAGGGCGCTGTTATGTTTACCCTCTCATACTCTTCTCTGAACATTTTGATCAGGAGTGAGTTAAAAGTCTGCCTGTCTTTGCTGCTGCAGGCTGAAGATAAAGATACACAATGCTGTAAGAGCTGATTGTTTATTACTGTTTAACTGATGTTGCATTTATTTATATTACATTGTTTTACAGATGTTGCATTTATTTATATTACATTGTATTACTAATGTTGCATTTATTTATATTACATTGTATTACTAATGTTGCATTTATTTATATTACATTGTATTACCAATGTTGCATTTATTTATATTACATTGTATTACCAATGTTGCATTTATTTATATTACATTGTTTTACTGATGTTGCGTTTATTTATATTACATTGTTTTACTGATGTTGCGTTTATTTATATTACATTGTTTTATTAGTAAGTGTGTTAGGGTAGCAATCAAACCAGGAGTGATGGTGATGTTAATTGTTTAAAGCCTACTAGAGCTAGAACTAAAGTAGCACGTTAGATATAACAGAGCAGCTGTGCACTATTAATAAAAATACAGCTCAATTCTTCTCAAAATCAAATTCGCTAGACTCAAAAACAATAAAAATAGTAATCATCACCAAATGAAATGTGTTAGCCGCATGACAGGAAACAGCTTGAGAGATAAGGTTAGAAGTGATCAACTCATAAAACAAGCTAGGGATAATTCAGGCGATTTAATGCATAAGGAAACATCTGATGAAATAAGTAAGTCACGTGATGAGGCAGAAATGTTATAATGCACTATAACGAGCTTTTAACTAGCGCTACAAGAACATCAGCCCCATGCAACGTTCTGTGGGAGATCTGGCTGGAGAAAGTGATCCTTTTAAATAGGATGTGTGGTGAATGCAACGTTCTGTGGGAGATCTGGCTGGAGAAAGTGATCCTTTTAAATAGGATGTGTGGTGAATGCAACGTTCTGTGGGAGATCTGGCTGGAGAAAGTGATCCTTTTAAATAGGATGTGTGGTGAATGCAACGTTCTGTGGGAGATCTGGCTGGAGAAAGTGATCCTTTTAAATAGGATGTGTGGTGAATGCAACGTTCTGTGGGAGATCTGGCTGGAGAAAGTGATCCTTTTAAATAGGATGTGTGGTGAATGCAACGTTCTGTGGGAGATCTGGCTGGAGAAAGTGATCCTTTTAAATAGGATGTGTGGTGAATGCAACGTTCTGTGGGAGATCTGGCTGGAGAAAGAGATCCTTTTAAATAGGATGTGTGGTGAATGCAACGTTCTGTGGGAGATCTGGCTGGAGAAAGTGATCCTTTTAAATAGGATGTGTGGTGAATGCAACGTTCTGTGGGAGATCTGGCTGGAGAAAGTGATCCTTTTAAATAGGATGTGTGGTGAATGCAACGTTCTGTGGGAGATCTGGCTGGAGAAAGAGATCCTTTTAAATAGGATGTGTGGTGAATGCAACTTTCTGTGCTAGATCTATCTGGAGAAAGAGATCCTTTTAAATACGATGTGTGGTGAATGCAACTTTCTGTGCTAGATCTAGCTGGAGAAAGTGATCCTTTTAAATAGGATGTGTGGTGAATGCAACTTTCTGTGCTAGATCTATCTGGAGAAAGAGATACTTTTAAATACGATGTGTGGTGAATGCAACTTTCTGTGCTAGATCTATCTGGAGAAAGAGATCCTTTTAAATAGGATGTGTGGTGAATGCAACTTTCTGTGCTAGATCTATCTGGAGAAAGAGATCCTTTTAAATAGGATGTGTGGTGAATGCAACTTTTTGTGGGAGATCTAGCTAGAGAGAGAGAAAGAGAGAGAGAGAGAGAGAGAGAGATTCTTTTAGATGGAATGTGTGGAGAATGCAACGTTCTGTGGGAGATCTGGCTGGAGAAAGAGATCCTTTTAAATAGGATGTGTGGTGAATGCAACTTTCTGTGCTAGATCTATCTGGAGAAAGAGATCCTTTTAAATAGGATGTGTGGTGAATGCAACTTTCTGTGCTAGATCTATCTGGAGAAAGAGATCCTTTTAAATAGGATGTGTGGTGAATGCAACTTTTTGTGGGAGATCTAGCTAGAGAGAGAGAAAGAGAGAGAGAGAGAGAGATTCTTTTAGATGGAATGTGTGGAGAATGCAACGTTCTGTGGGAGATCTGGCTGGAGAAAGAGATCCTTTTAAATAGGATGTGTGGTGAATGCAACTTTCTGTGGGAGATCTAGCTAGAGAAAGAGAGAGAGAGAGAGAGATTCTTTTAGATGAAATGTGTAGTGAATGCAACGTTATGTGGGAGATCTAGCTAGAGAGAGAGAGAGAGAGAGAGAGAGAGAGAGATTCTTTTAGATGGGATGTGTGGTGAATGCAACGTTCAGCAAAGATATGTGATCTGATGACGAGTCATATAAACCAACCACTTCCACAATGAGACATATTGGATCTAACCTGGTCAAGTGAACCAAACAATTCGTCAAGGAGACATATTGGATCTAACCTGGTCAAGTGAACCAAACAATTCGTCAAGGAGACATATTGGATCTAACCTGGTCAAGTGAACCAAACAATTCGTCAAGGAGACGTTTGGTTTGATACAATTGGTCATGTTCATCAGTACCTTCGACAAGAAGTCTTTGGATATGTCCAGACTGGTTTCCTGTATCTTCTTTTTCCTCTTCAGCGATCGAGTCATGTGATCATGCGAACTTGACTTGACCCTTTGCCCTCTGTCATGATGGAGGGGTGAGATCAACATCATGACACAAGATGGGATGGCCGCATGGTCGGTATTCTTATGTGCTTGTGTCCTAAATGTATCTCTCAACCTGCGCCGTGTCTGACAAAGACTCTGTACTCGACAGGGTTATGTGCATCAATCGCTTCACCACTGAGACATCAGGTACTTCGTACAAAACGTGCGCTGAAAGCTGTCAGCGACCCGGCAATAGCAAAGCCGATAATTAAAATACGTCGCACTGAAGGCTGATCTATTGGGCTGAAAGACGTACACAGCTCAGGTTATTAACAAGAATAACAAAGCCAAAAACTAAAATACGTCACACTGAAGTGGGATCTGTTGGACTGAAAGACGTAAACAGCTCAGGTTATTAACAAGAATAACAAAGCCAAACACTAAAATACGTCACACTGAAGTGGGATCTATTGGGCTGAAACACGTAAACAGCTCAGGTTATTAACAAGAATCACAAAGCCAAAAACTAAAATACGTCACACTGAAGTGGGATCTGTTGGGCTGAAAGACATAAACAGCTCAGGTTATTAACAAGAATAACAAAGCCAAAAACTAAAATGCGTCACACTGAAGTGGGATCTGTTGGACTGAAAGACGTAAACAGCTCAGGTAGCTAACTACGACAGAGCTGATCCAACAAACCTAATGGCTCTTTGAGTAAGTGACCGCGAAACGACAAGGAAATGGTGTATATGTTGAGCGAGCACTGAAGTAGAAGATATATTTTTCATCACATTTCAACTATTTGCATACATGTCTAGCCATTGTAACAACAAAAATCGAATTATCTTTGATGTGTGTGCATTAAATTCCCAAGCTTTAAACTCTTTGTGTTTGTTTCTCTTTCACGGAGCATGAACATGTGTCTAAACATTATTACTACCTCATCAGAAGCACATGCATAAATTAAGACTGCCATTACCATGTTAAAGAATGGCTGATAGTTGATGAACTATCGTCTATTAGCAGATAGTTTTATCCAAATAACAAAAATAAGAAAATATTAAGAGAACATATCTTCATATAAGCGTATGATTATTTACTAATTAATTATAATTATTATTAATTATTAAATACTTACTATTAATGACAGGAAGTCCTGATGTAAATTAGAGTCACGGACATAAAATCACATGCGGTTAGCAGATTAGTACAAGACTTTAGATGGGAGTGGCGTAACTGCATGTGGGGGGAATTACCGTATCTACCCAGCCCCCGTCACAGAAACCAACAGAGTGATCATCCTGATCATTCATAGAATTCATACAACATGCATACAGCATTCATACAACATGCATACATCATTCATACGACCTCCTTCGGTTCTTATACATGTTTCTGTTAAACCCTTTCAAATGTCGAAGATGACAATTGCTCTAGCTTTCGTTTTTCTTTCAACCTCGACCATTGTTATGTGATTCTGTTTAGTGATTCCTTGATGCAGTGTCTTACTTTGGGCCTGTTTCCTGTCCTGTTGCTTGTTGTTTATAAGGCTTAAAGATCTCATTTCTAATGCATGCTCTTCTGGTCACTCTAGCTGAGTTCATAACACGTCTCATTTCTAATTCTATCTCTTCTAGTCAATGTAGATGATTCCATAGCACATCTTATTTCTAATTCAGCGTCTTCTGGTCACTTTAGCTAATGTCATAACACATATTATTTCTAATCTTTCTGAATAGACACTGATTCTAATAGTCTCTTCTTTCTAGTCACTGCTGATTCCTGATTCTCTTATGAAATCTGTTTCCTGTTTCTCCAACACGGTTGTGACAGTTTCATTCAATTTTCTCCTCATATCTGTGTACCATGAACTGTCTTATAGAAGGAGTTTTTGTTGTCACGCTAAGGTCGAATGACACAGATTGGGGGCACTCTTGTAGAAAGTGTTTTTGCTGTCACGCTAGGGTGGAGTGGCACAGACGGGGGGGTGGGAGGGGGCACGCTTGTCAAAGGTGTTTTGCTGTCACGCTAGGGTGGAGTGGCACAGACTGGGGGCCACTCTTGTCAAAGGTGTTTTGCTGTCACGCTAGGGTGGAGTGGCACAGACTGGGGGTACTCTTGTAGAATGCATTTTGTTGTCACCGTAGGGTTCAGTGGCACAGATTGGTTAGCCCTACATGTATTGTTGGACCGGTGGTGCCTCAGTGCCTCTAACCTCTGACCTCTTTATGAGAGTTGATCTATCTCGTCATTGTATTGTGGAGGTCTTGTTTTCACTCTGAGTGGTACTGTCCTTTTAATAATAAAAACGTTAACTTCATGGATAACTAGACGATCTTCTTGTGGCAGTTTCGCACCCGATCTGTGAATTTATCTACATGCTCGTCTCTCTGTACACTACACTGTAATGGTATGCACTTGAAAACTGCTCTCTGGAAATCATGGCACAGCTGCACTAGGGTTGTCCTCGCTACTCTTCCAGGGCGTTGTCAATACTGTTCCAGTTGACAACTGATCCGTCAGTCTCACCACTTTCTTGTTCATGTTACTTTTGTATTGCTGCAGCTTTGAGGGATTCGGTTTCAACCGTAAAATTGTTCCAGACGGGCCTCGTTTAAAGGATAAATTGTGATAAAAAAAATGCTGATATTAATGTACAAAATGTGCATGACAGTCTTCTTGAAATATGTTGCTGTTTTTACTAATAAATAGGCTAAAGTTTTATATAACTGGCATTTCAATTAGTTTTAGGTGAGACGGATATCTATCTATCTATCTATTGGCATTTCGAGCCGTAGCCGGCCCATAGGGCGTAGACCAAGATACTCCTTCATCTGAATTTTTGTTCTAGCAGTTTTCAATTCTTTTAAAGATATTTTATCAAATCTCGCCATTTGTCTCTGCTCTGTGCAAGCAGCTCTATCTCATTGAGGGAGCCGATTCCTGCTGCTCTTGCCTCTCTCATCAATGTTCTTCTCAGCGTCTCTCTGGGTCTTCCTCTTGTTCTCTTACCTGTTGTTTCCCACATGAGGGCTTGCTTTGCTATTCGGCTATTATCTCTTCTCATCACATGTCCAACATATGACCATCGTCTTTTCTTTATTGCTGAAGATAATAGTGGTTGATTGGCGATTTCTATAATTTCCTTGTTTGTTTTGAATTCGTTCCACGCTATACCAAATATTTTCCGTCGACATTTATTTTCGAATGCGTTCAACTTTGTTTCTATATCTCTTGTTGTGTTGTGTTTTATGTTTTGTAGAGACGGATATAAACAGCAGAAAATGAAGAGTAAAAAGGTAACAGGAAATATATGCTGACATGAAAGATATGCTCACATAAAAGATGTTATCACATGAAAGATATAAAGAGCCCCTTCCCGCCAAGCTGGCGTTTAGGGAATATGACGTTAGTGACCATATTTTTTTACAGACCCTCGGCACATGATTTTGGGGGTAATGTTGTTGCTATTACGCCCGTGCCGTTTTACTTTCCCATAAAAATCCGGTACCCATTTAAGGCTGGGTGAACCAGGAAGCCGTCGATCAGGATCGAACCTGACCTCCTGTACTTCGTAGTCCAGTTCACTAACCATGGGCTATCGCGGCTCCCCACGTGAAAGATATGCTCACATGAAACATATGCTCACATGAAACATATGCTCACATCAAATATATGCTCACATCAAATATATGCTCACATCAAATATATGCTCACATCAAATATATGCTGACATGAAACATATGCTCACATCAAATATATGCTCACATCAAATATATGCTGACATGAAATATATGCTCACATCAAATATATGCTCACATCAAATATATGCTCACATCAAATATATGCTCACATCAAATATATGCTCACATCAAATATATGCTGACATGAAACATATGCTCACATCAAATATATGCTGACATGAAACATATGCTCACATCAAATATATGCTCACATCAAATATATGCTGACATGAAACATATGCTCACATCAAATATACAACATGACATCACACAACACTAGCTGGACAAATGCAGGCCACGTAAAGTGACGCAATAACGTTCGTCTTACGAAAATACAAAGTAAACAGATAATGCCAGACAAGGATTAACTATGACTGTCAACATCGGATGGAAGAACCTATGTCGACACTGCCACATCAAAGCAAGAGACAAAGCTAAATGGAGCTCAGTAGCCAACAGTGGATGCGTAGACAGCACGAGATGACAATGATACCTTTCTTTCTTTGGATATCTCCTCCTCTTCCTTTTCGTTTCTTTCTTTTTGCTGAAAACGGAAATTATATTTGAATTAAGGCAACGGTTATATTTAATGAGGTAGACGAGAATATTGATGGTGATGATGATGATGATGACGGTCATGGTGATGATGATGGTGATGATGATGATGACGGTCATGGCGATGATGATGGTGATGATGATGATGGCTATGATGTGGATGATGATGATGGTAGTGGTGATGATGATGGTGATGATGATGATGGCTATGATGTGGATGATGATGATGGTAGTGGTGATGATGATGGTGATGATGATGATGGTGATGATGATGGTAATGGTGATGATGATGATCATGATGATGATAATGATGATGATTAAAGAGAGAGAAAGATGGAAAGAGATACATGAGAAAAGCAGATAAATCAATTCTCAGAGAGGAAAAAAAAAGTTTCGCTGTAGGGAGAAAGTGATCAGTGGCCGGGTTTATATTAAACATTCAAAATAGTATATGGATGTGTTTAGATCAGTGTATCATGTAATCAGCAAGCTACCTGATACATTTGTATATACACCTCGTGCTATTTAATTATTCGTACTGTAGGCTAATTGTTTGCGCCCAGTAACATAATGTAAATTATTTGAATCATTAATCAGTTCAACTAAAACAATTAGAGGAATTCAAATACCTAGGAAGATTAGTGACAAACGACAATTCAGAAACAACAGATAGACTCAAGATGCATCAAAGCTTGTAAAATTATTGCACAGTTATCACCACTATTGTCCAACAAGGAAATAACTCTAAAGGCAAAACGGGCACTGTACAATACAATCTTCATCCAACGTTGTGCTACCAATGCTAGTCCTGGACCCTAGATGCAAGAACAATAAGAGAAATAACCTCTACTGAGATGAAATGTGTTAGACGAATGACAGGAAACAGCATCTGAGGAAAGATCAGAAATGTGTTAGACGAATGACAGGAAACAGCATCTGAGGAAAGATCAGAAATGAAGAACTGAGAAAAAAAACTAAGAATAACTTCCGCCATAGAATATATAAAGAAACAACAGATAAAATGGTTTGGCCACGTGAGAAGCAGAGTGATGAAAACACAACACAACAAGCCCTCAAAAAACACTGTGAGAACTCCAGACCCAAGGGTCGACCACGAAAAAGATGGATCGGTGGAATATTAGAAGCACTAGGAAACATAACAGCAGCAAAGGCGAACAGAAGAACAAAAATATCTCCCCTCGACGCTGAAAGTCAAATGAGGAAAGAAGGAATAAGAAGATTAGTCAGTTCAGACTGTCGTCAATACAGTTGGAGCATAATGTGGCAACAAGATAAATCTAGGAGTGAAAAGATAACGAGAAATACAGAGATCATATACCAGACAATCTAAGAGAACCGTGTTGTAGGAAGTCAACAGAAAAAAAGGAAAAACAGCAGCTTTATAAAGCGAGAAAGGGAGAGAATTGTTGAGTTGCATGACAAAAGCCGTCTGCGATAGCTCAGTGGTTAGTGAACTGGACTACAAAGGACAAGGGGTAGGGTTCAATCCCAACCGACTGCCTCTGGGTTCACCCAGTCTTTAAAGGGTACCGGATTTTTTTCTGGGAAAGTGAAGCGGCACGGGCGTAATACCGTCCACATTACCCCAAAAATCATGTGCCGAAGGTCTGTAAAATTTATGATCACTAACACCATATTCCCTATACGCCACTTGGCGTGACGGGGGTACTTTACTTTTTTACTTTTTTATGACAAAAGCCGTCATAGTCACGGTAGTTTGTTATGATAATACTTGGTACAACAATCCTTTCTTTGTCAGTGCCATAGTCATTGATCCTGAACAAGAAATGTATGACATTGTGACACAGTTTGAGGACAGTTGAGATTGTCAAGTCTTGCGTCCCGACACATCAAACGTCGCTACTGCAAATATCGGGACCGAGAAAATTTTTTTCTGGCCGATGCCTACTCATTGAATGGCTTTCACCATTGCTAAGACATCCAAACATTTCTATGCCAGCTAAACAACAAATGATAAATAGCATTTTCATACCAACTTTGTGCTATGAAAGTCAAACATGGACCCTTTCTAAATCACATTTAAGAAAGATCAATACATGTGAGATGAGATGCTTGAGAAAAGTAACAAACAACACAAGAAGAGATACAAGATCAAATGAAACCATAAGAAAAATGGTAGTAACAAAATCCTGCCAAAAATATATAGAACAACAACTTAAATGGTTTGGTCACCTGGTCAGAATGAATCCTCACCAATCACCATCAAGGGCGTTCTTCTCGAGAATGCATGGAAAAAGACCAAGAGGAAGACCCAGAAGAAGATGGATAGATGCAGTGACAGAGACATGTAACAACAAAGGAAAGTCACTACTAATTCAGACAGTTCGAGCAGCACAAGAACGACAAATGATATAAACCACGACACCTTTTAGGTATCAGTGAAAAGAGAAAGAAGTAGAAGAAGAAGCCTACTCATTCAGACAATTTTAGTTTCTTCTTTCAGTGGCCACAAGGTACAGATGAAACTATGGCTTAGTGAGCTTTGGTTTGGTGATCAATTGACAATATGGGAAGAAAATTTGTAAAAAAATAACTCTGCTATAGAAATTACTTAACATAATCACTACCATCACACCACCGTCTTTTTTTCAATTTCACTATGTTTCTCTCATCTATAAACCTGTCATACCGTCCTACCACCTTTATATACACATAGCATCGCCATGTAGTTAGATTTCCCTGTATATCCTTATATATTTGTGTGTTGTTGTTTGTTGTTCCTGCTTTTTGACCGAAACGTCGTTCTACTTTTTGTTTTGTTTCTCACCTACGTAAAGCTCTTATCATTCCACTTTTACCCTTTTTTAAAATTGTCAATATTATCATCAAGTTTACAGCAGCTTCACATTTCTATACATCTTGATGCCTTTACCCATTTACAAACACAGTCGCCTTTGTTATTTAACACTCACATTTACACCTGGGCCTCATGTCCTTGACCGATGTCCCAGGAATATGTCTGCCGTCTCTGGTCACGCACCAGCAGTAACCGGAGGACGTGTGGCACTGCACCTCGTTGTAGCTTCCGTCCTGGTTGCATTCTGGGATCAACACTTGCGTGTTTTGGCGCTTGGAAACATCAATGGCGTCTTGGCGCTCCGTGATGCATTTGCTAGTTAGTCCGGTATCTGGAGATGAGAAACATCAAGTAAATGTAGTTACTTATGTCAAGGTCGATGTGAAACAGCTCTGTTGATCTCTGTATAGCACGTGACTAGTATAATGAACTAAATGTAGCTATTTATACACACACACACACACACACACACACACACACACACATATATATATATATATATATATATATATATATATGGAAAAGTTACGAAACAAATGATAAAGAAAAATCTTTAAGATACATTTATACTGAAAAAGAGCAATGCAGATATATTTAAAGACTTTAACGTTTAACAATAAAACCATCCTGGGCGACGCTTCATGGGCAGATCAAGAAGCTGGTGGTGTCAAGACATCAATGACATCAGAAGAAGTGAGAGATCTGGCTAGAGACATATTCATTCAGACTGGATGTAGGGAATGGAACATTTAATTGTTCTCAAATTAAGAAAACAAATGATGCTTCGTACAAGATTATTTTTCTCTGAACCATGTTTCTCGTTCACCATCATAAGACATGTATAGTTTAGTGTTAAAGTTTATAGAAAATTCTGCACCTACTTTCGCCCCAGTATATCCGACCTCATCACGGTATAGTCTATTGGCAATGTAAGCCTTTCGTGCCCAGATTCCAACGCCCTTAGCCAGATGAGTAATCTAATTCGACGAGCATGTCGTGCGGTCGAGCACGTTTTCGGCCAATTCTGATTTGCTTACAATGACATTGCCAGTAAACTATGAGTGGCTAAATACTCTCAGCTCAAATGTTACATCTTGACTCCAATGCTCTGAAATGAGAGCTAATCATTTCCATTCTAACTGTTGTGGTTTGTTCTTATTTTGTCTCGATCTGAAGCAACGCGGTTTGATATTGGAAGCTGTAAAGTGTTAGGCTCCTTATTGCTTGAGACAAGAACAGTGAACTACATATAGCCATGTCTCAGTTGACACGTTTATATAGAACAAAGACACAGATATAAATAAGACAACACGGAGGCGAACGTCGCCTCCCTGCAGCACAGCCGGACGTTATCAACGACCCACAGCTGATGGCTTGCGACAGGATCAGTGAACCAGAACCATCCAAACCCTACTTCACCTCTCCGTGGTGTCTCCATTAACAGACTAGACTGTCTGACCAAGCAAGTGGGGATCGAAGAGGGAAGACAACCCAATACTCTAAAAAAATGCTGTAGTCGGATGTGTTGGGTCGAAAGGCGCAAATAACAGTTTTACTGCAAACCACAACACAAGGTAGACACGCCCACTTAACGTCCCCTTAAGGGCGGATGATAAGGAGGTGTATTCCTTTAGTCATGGGGCGAACGCAAGCAAGCAAGCTTAAGGCAACACACATTAAAACTGGAACTGTATGGGAATATATAAGAATCAGTTGCATTGTATGGGATGAGCAGAAACCAGGGATATTTCAAAGAACTTGTAATAAAATATAACAATAGTACAAAATACAAGGTAAAAAAGGCTGTGGCAAACAAAGGTTACAATGATCTACTAATATAAAAATGCGGAAACTGTACAACTGTCGATGTTTATTTAACGTGTGTAGAGTGCACACGAGACCTCCTGTTTGTGTGTGTTGTTTTCTCTTTTCTGCAATTATCTGAGAGACATCGAATCTCACTACCCAAAGACTGGGGAAGGGAAAAGCCGTGACAAAACCACGAATTCGATGTCGACAATTTCCCATTGCCTGCGGCAGGATTCAAACCTGGTACCTCCTTGTCCAGATACCAATATCTTACTTCTAGATCGCATAGCCCACAGGAAAAGAAAAGTATTTATATATTTTAAAAATAACAGAATGGTTGATGACATTCTGGTATATCGAACAGGGAAGTGACAGAAGGGAAACCGCCTCCACACTGCAAAACGAACTCGATCGCATCTCTTCCTGGTGTGAAGTGCCAGGTGTATCAGTTAATCCTAATAAAGCATCAGTCGCATAGTTCATCCTTAACAATCATATCGTTAACACGCAAATACCGGTGGTACAAATGGGAGCTCATGAGGTGGCCAGGGACAGAATACATACCCCGGAATTAAGTTTTATTGTAGCCTCTGTTTTAAGGACCGCTTAGACAATCTGATAACAAAATCCCGAAAGGATTAGCCTCCTTAAAGGTCATGGCAGCTTCCAACATCGAGCAGAGGCTACTTAGCCTTCTGTTCCAGTGACTAGTCCTCGCATCAATCGAGTATGCTCTGGTAACTCTTACTGTCAGTACGACGCAAATTGGCAAGCTGGAGAAAATACAGAAGGAAGCTATACCCATTATCTTGGGGTGTACCAGGGACGCTCACTGTGTAACAATGAAGTATCTTCTTGACTTTCCAACCATGGATGACAGGATCAAGATCTGGAGGGCACGAGCATACCTGAAGATAAGTGCAGATAAAGAGCATCCATTGCATCACGAGCTCAACACAGAGAGGGGTGTCAGGCTAAAAAAGAGGCAAACCATGGGTGGGTCGAGCAGATGATGTCATCAAACAGGTCTAAGGGCTTACCAATATCAAGGCGGGCGAGGAGTGGATACCGGTGTCTGCGTCATTCAAAGGGGACATTCTCGTTTACTGTTACACTCAACAGGAAAAGTAGGGAACAGAACTCAGTCGCGGTCAACGCGGAGGTCAACGGTCTCATCTGTGATAACAACGATAAGAAAGATGCAGTCATCTGTACAGACGGATCTGTAAGACAACACCAAAGAAGTGCATGGGCATTTACAACACGCTCGGCAGGCAGAATAGTCAAAGAAGACAGCGGTGCATACGTTATGACCACAAGTAGCATGACAATGGAGGTGATGGCAGTAACCAGGGCATTCACCTGGTTAGAGTCACAAGACTACACCCACGTCTGTACACTGAGTCAATCGATGAGCATGATAAAAAAAAGTGGAGACCGTCTTTGTACACATGCAATGGGTAGAGTCGTTACAGCAGTCAAAAATACGTAAAATCACCTTTGTCTACATCCCTGGACATGTGAGAGTACATGAAAATGAAAGAGCGAACAGGTTGGCTTGCAGCGCTGTCATTGAATACGGTCAACCAATGGATCGGGCCGACATCATCAATGCCCTCCGAGATGTGGGAAGGGCACAGGACTTCGACAATTATGAGTCCACGTCACTCTTTCAGATGAAAATGGGCACAGCCAGAAACGAGAAACTCAGTGGGGGTGTAAGAAGACTAATCAACCAACACTGAACTGGAGTCGTTAATCGCTGAACACTGCAGAACTTGCTGTAGGGGATCTGAATACCTATGGACATGTTCTGAGTGCAATGATGATGACCCGCAAATAACTTATTAACAGAATGGGGGTGCAATATATGCCTTGCCCCAGACGCTGACAACTAACCCTACGCCCCTGTCTGTTGGCAGTTAATTTTGAAAAAGTCATAATATTTAGATGATTGATTCATTATTTTAAATGTAAAAAGTGAAAACAAAGACTGATGTTATAGAAGGAGAACGGTTAGACTTGTAAAGTGTGGGCCATAATTTACTATACAATCCAAGGGGAAGCATTGCCCACGTGCACGAACTCCGTCGCATGGCGTGAAATCCACGGTGTGGGTCGATCTCTTCTGACAATGTTTCCAGGACAGCGGCCATATTTGTGGCCTGCTCTTGTCGATTTTAACTGTCAAGGGTTCTTTAACGTGCGCAAGTGACACAGGGTCTTCTGTTTATTGCCGTTATCGGACACATCGAATCTCACTACCCAAGAGATCAGGGGAGCGTACCGTCATATGTAAACTTGGGATCAATTTGTCCTATTTGTTTATTAAAATCATCACCGCTTCTGGTGAGCTTTGACCCCACGTTCTTCAAGTCCTGAGTCCAATGTCGTACCTCTAGAATATTCAGTACTTCGAAATGAGGATAACTAATGCGTTTAAACTACTTATAACGTCTGTATAATTGGTCTATTCTAATACACGTTACATAAGTCACACTTGTTTACATTCATGTAGAAAGAAAACTGTAGTGTAAAATTGAACCACTTACCATAAAGGCTTTTATAAACCATTAAACACTGATTGCAATTGAAACAAACTTATTGAATTGTTAACGTTCATATCACTGTATGTTTAATGGCACACCGTGTAGTAAAAAGAGTAGGTAAATAACATATTATGATGTATCACAATGAGAAAGAAAGTTACATTCCCAGCAGTGCTGAATTTTGTGAACTCCATATTTAACCTTTGTGACCCTGTCCTGTCCGCTCAAAAGCATAAATTGCTTCCTGTGCCGTCAAGGTTAAAACAACCAGTTCGTCAATAAATTCATTGATGTCTGTTATAAATTGTTACATAATAATAGCTTGAAGGAACACCCGACAGGAAGAAAGCTGAAAGTTGTCAGCGGCTCATAGTAGATGTATTGTATTAGAATTGGGAAAAGTAAAACTATCGAACCCTACTCCGCCTCTTCGTGGTGCCCTTATTAACAAGCTAGTCAAGTCATTATGGATTGAGAGAGAATGCAACCCAGTACCAAAAAAAATGCAATGATGAAGCGGATGTATTGGGTTGAAAGTAGTAAATAGAACAGATCTTCTGTAAACAACACAGCACAACACTTTGTGTCCTCTTAACGCCCTTCCAAGGGTTGATAACGTGGAGTATTATTCCTTGAGTCATCGGGTCAGCACAAAGGAACGGACGAAAATATTCAAATTAAGAATAACTTTGATAATTGATTGATTTATAATGGAAAATCAACCTCAACAAATCAACATCAACATAACTGCAAACTGGGTTAAGCTTTAAGTGCTCACTTTTCTAGATACAATACAGCGAAGAATATGTTGATGACTGATTGAGTTTGTTTCCAGCTAATATACAGCGAAGAATATGCTGATGACTTATTGAGTTTGTTTCCAGTTAACATACAACGAAGAATATGCTGATGACTTATTGTGTTTGTTTCCAGTTAACATACAACGAAGAATATGTTGATGACTTATTGAGTTTGTTTCCAGTTAACATACAACGAAGAATATGTAGATGACTTATTGAGTTTGTTTCCAGTTAACATACAACGAAGAATATGTAGATGACTTATTGAGTTTGTTTCCAGTTAACATACAACGAAGAATATGTTGATGACTTATTGAGTTTGTTTCCAGTTAATATACAACGAAGAATATGTTGATGACTTATTGAGCTTGTTTCCAGTTAACATACAACGAAGAATATGTTGATGACTTATTGAGTTTGTTTCCAGTTAATATACAGCGAAGAATATGTTGATGACTTATTGAGTTTGTTTCCAGTTAATATACAGTGAAGAACATGTTGATGACTTATTGAGTTTGTTTCCAGTTAACATACAACGAAGAATATGTTGATGACTTATTGAGTTTGTTTCCAGTTAATATACAGCGAAGAATATGTTGATGACTTATTGAGTTTGTTTCCAGTTAATATACAGTGAAGAATATGTTGATGACTTATTGAGTTTGTTTCCAGTTAACATACAACGAAGAATATGTTGATGACTTATTGAGTTTGTTTCCAGTTAACATACAACGAAGAATATGTTGATGACTTATTGAGTTTGTTTCCAGTTAATATACAACGAAGAATATGTTGATGACTTATTGAGCTTGTTTCCAGTTAACATACAACGAAGAATATGTTGATGACTTATTGAGTTTGTTTCCAGTTTATATACAACGAAGAATATGTTGATGACTTATTGAGTTTGTTTCCAGTTAACATACAACGAAGAATATGTTGATGACTTATTGAGTTTGTTTCCAGTTAATATACAGCGAAGAATATGTTGATGACTTATTGAGTTTGTTTCCAGTTAATATACAGTGAAGAATATGTAGATGACTTATTGAGTTTGTTTCCAGTTAACATACAACGAAGAATATGTTGATGACTTATTGAGTTTGTTTCCAGTTAATATACAGCGAAGAATATGTTGATGACTTATTGAGTTTGTTTCCAGTTAATATACAGTGAAGAATATGTTGATGACTTATTGAGTTTGTTTCCAGTTAACATACAACGAAGAATATGTTGATGACTTATTGAGTTTGTTTCCAGTTAACATACAACGAAGAATATGTTGATGACTTATTGAGTTTGTTTCCAGCTAATATACAGCAAAGAATATGTGACTTATTAAGACAGTTTCCTCTGTATCGTTCCAATTTTAGCATATCTACTGTGTAAACAGCATTTCCGGGAATTCCGATAAATATGGCGAATAGGTAGCAAGAAAAATTGAGGCACAGGCTGAAAAGTGTTCCTTGTTGCAGTTTCCTTATATTCCAAGCCCGGCTTGCTACCGGAGCTTCTGAGTTTAGTGCTCTTTGCACGCCATAAACTGTGTTTTTCATCCGGATCGTGTTTCAATATTCCGATAGCTTACGATGAATGATGATATCGTATGACGAAGGACAGTTCAGTTGCGTTCAATTTTGGTGCCGCTTGGCCTTATGTCTTTTGGCGTGTGCAGTAGCTGATATGATGGAGACTGCAGCTGCCTTTCTGTGTTTCTATCCTTCAATAAGATAAGGTTTATTTCGTATGATTCCACTGGCACAGGCGGTTGAGCAAATATGGATTTTAATTCGATTGTAGTGATACCGGGGCCTTCGACTAACCTTAACCATGAGTCAATTTCCACTTAACATACAACAAAGACTCTATTGATAACTCAATGAAACACAGTCGAATAATTCATTACTTTTTCCTTATCAATTTTAAACTGCTGGCCACCGAAGTGAAACCAATTCATCAACTGAACTCACATCTTCTGTAGAAAAAGAACATTCAGATAGTCAATTAATAATTGCGAGGAAGATAACGTCCGAGAACTCCTACACCTGCATCACGTGATGATGATTATACCGCCAAAATAATCAGTGCCAGAACTTGGTACCTGTCTCGAAACGAGAACGGGTCACAACTATTTGTTTTAATCTCAAAGTATTATTTTAGTTTTAGTCGAAAAAGTGTTGTTATATTTATGACTTGACAGAGCAAAGAGAAAGCTAATGTAAACTATTAGGAAGAAACAATCATCATTTTTCGGTCATGTAATGAGAAGGGAACATATGGAATGCATTGCAACAACGAGGAAAATTGAGGGACGAAGAAATAGATGGAAGCAAAGAGAAAAGATACCGAACAGCTTAATAGAATGGCTTGCCAGAAGGTCAACAGAAATGATAAATAACTGTCAAGATAAAAAGTTGTGAAGAGACATGATCATCTACGCCAGCGGGTATGGTACTTGATGATGATGATATTTATGAATGAGGTTCTGAGTAAACTAAACTCATTGAGCTTCACATATTACAGGAGTGTTTCGAATGTATAAGACTGCACATAAACATTTTTATATGATTATTCTAGAAGAATACATTTTGAACTCAAATGATAAGTCGTTTTAGATGGCCGTGAAACATGGAGAACAATACAAATTACTATTGTGAAGATACAGACCTTCATTAATGGATGCATGCGCTGAATAAAATGGTGGAAATGGCAGGACAAAATCACTAACATGGAATTATGGAAAAGTACCAGTCAAATACCAGTGGATAAAGAGATACAATAAAGACGAAAGCGTTGGATAGGAAAAACACTGCTGAAGCTAACTGAGAGTTTACACAAGAGGCCCTTTTTTGGAATCCGCAAGAAAAATACAAAGAGGAAGACCAAAATACTCTTGGAAAAAATAGATGGATGCAAGGATGAAGATGATGGGGAAGACATTTATGATCTTAAAAAGAAAGGCAAGAAACAGAACGGACTGGAAAGTGTTTGATGAATAACTATGCTCCACATGGAGCTGAAAGTGTTTGTTGAATAACTATGCTCCACATGGAGCTGAAAGTTTTTGTTGAATAACTATGCTCCACATGGAGCTGAAAGTGTTTGATGAATAACTATGCTCCACATGGAGCTGAAAGTTTTTGTTGAATAACTATGCTCCACATGGAGCTGAAAGTGTTTGTTGAATAACTATGCTCCACATGGAGCTGAAAGTGTTTGATGAATAACTATGCTCCACATGGAGCTGAAAGTGTTTGATGAATAACTATGCTCCACATGGAGCTGAAAGTTTATGTTGAATAACTATGCTCCACATGAAGCTGAAAGTGTTTGATGAATAACTATGCTCCACATGGAGCTGAAAGTTTTTGTTGAATAACTATGCTCCACATGGAGCTGAAAGTGTTTGTTGAATAACTATGCTCCACATGGAGCTGAAAGTGTTTGATGAATAACCATGCTCCACAAGAAGCTGAAAGATTTTGTTGAAGACCTATGCTCCACAAGAAGCTGAAAGTGTTTGTTGAAGACCTATGCTCCACAAGCAGCTGAAAGTATTTGCTGAAGACCTATGCTCCACAAAAAACTGAAAGTATTTGCTGAAGACCTATGCTCCACAAAAAAACTGAAAGTATTTGCTGAAGACCTATGCTCCACAAGAAGCTGAAAGTAGTTTGCTGAAGACTAAGTTATGTGCCATAGATACTTTAGTTTGATAATGTTCATGACAGGAAATATTTCAAAATATAATCAGTTTGATTCATTTTTGAGTAAAATTATCATAACTTAAACAGAAATATTCAAGAAATTTCAGTTATAGAATCTCTTATGATCAGCTCTAATGTGCCAAAGCATAATTATACACATGGTATGTTGCAGAGCTGCAAAGAAAATAGCAAGACTACTAAAATATCGTCCAGAAACAGCTGTGGGGTGAAAGGGAAAGTGAATAAGGAATTGGCCCAGATTGTCGTTCTAGTTCATGGGAGATTGATTTCATTCAGTCTCTGATAATGCTGGTCATAAACGCGTGGTGCAGTAATGGCATATTTTAAAATAGTGCTGAGCAGCAAAATACTCAAATCGTTGAAATGCTGTGTTATTTGCAGTTATCGTTATTTGACAGTGCTCACTTTTCTTTCTTTCTTTCTTTCTTTCTTTCTTTCTTTCTTTCTTTCTTTCTTTCTTTATTTCTTTAGTTCTTTCTTCCCTTCCTTCTTTATTTCTTTCTTCCCTTCCTTCTTTTTTATTTCTTTCTTTCCTTCTTTTTTTCTTTCTTCCTTTTTTTCTGTCTTTCTTTCCTTCTGTTCTTTCTTTTCTTTTTCTGTATTTCTTTCCTTGCTTCATTTCTGTTTTTCGTTCTTAATTTTCTTTTTTCTGTCTTTGTGTCTGTCTTTCTTTCTACCTTTTCTTGTTTCTGTCTGTATGTCTGTCTTTCTTTTCTTCTCAACCTTTCTTTCTTCCTTTCTTTGTTTTATTTTTTTTCTTTCTTTATTTCTGTCTGTCTTTCTTGCTTGCTTGCTTTCTTTCTACTGCTGTTATTGTAATGTAGCCTCAACAATTTTGCCCGCAAGGATGAACTATGGACTCCAAACATTTATCAGCACAAGCAAGCATTGATAGAAAGGTACTTTAGTGAACTTTTTTGTTGGTGCTTCTTTACATATGTTCTTCTTCTCGATGTGTGATCACATTCTATTCAATTTACTATACAACGGTCGTATAAACGAGATTAAAAACATCAAGTACTAGTTTGCTAAGTAGCAAGGGTTTTCAAGATGATATTACACAACACACAAACAAATTACCTTTAGTAGTATCACTAGCAGAAGCATTTCTAGCCGTGCCAGCGTCAGAACCGCTCACAGATGCATGTACCAGCAACATGACCACAATACAACACGCTACTAAGGCCCACATAATCCACAGCCAAGCGGGAGTAACTCCATACAGAAATGATGGTATCCGGGCATTGCTTCGTTACCGCCGCTGAAATACGCTTGATTAGTCTAGGAATAAACGCTAGGAACTCCAGGCTTGCTTAACATCCTGGGCTTGTATATAACATGCTCACGGGTGTATTTTATGCAGCATCATGAAATTATGAAATCAGAGCTGTTTATAGATCTCCACTAAAACCGGAGTTCTTTCATACCAGCAATGCGTTTGGCCACTATATTTTAATTTCATCCAGAGCTAAAATTGTATTACAACGTTTTGTATAATATAAACTATAAAAACGATAGAAACGATAGAAGCGATTTGAAGAACTGAAACAATCACAACGGATTTTATAAGAACCTTAAAAAGTGGAGGCAGCGGTTAACATTTATTGCAGAATGACCAAATGGGCAATCTTTTTCTTATGTGGAGCATAGGTCTTTAATAAAGACTTTTAGCTCCATGTGGAGAATAGGCCTTTAACAAAGACTTTCAGCTCCCTGTGGAGCATAGGTCTTTAACAAACACTTTCAGCTCCCTATGGTACATAGGTCCTTAACAAAGACTTCCAATTCCCTGTGGAGCATAGGTTGTCAACAAACCCTTTCAACTCCTTGTGAAACATAGGTCTTCAACAAACACTTTCCAAGGCGTCTTGTTTCTCGCCATTATTTTAAGATCGTTCCATGCCTTCCCCATCCTCTTCATCTGTGGTTCCACCTGTCTTCTCCAAAAATATTGTGGTTTTCCTCTTTCTCTTTTCCCCTTAGGATTAAAAAAAAAGCCTGATATGTAAAACTCTCAGTTTGTTTGTTTGTCCTATCCAGCGCTATAATCTTCGTTGTATCTCTCTGTCCACTGGTAATTGAGCGGTACCATCCCATAATTCTAGGTTACTGATTTTGTTCTGCCATTTCCATCCTTTTATTCTTACTCCAGCATCCATTAATGAAGGTCTGTATAATAGTGATTGTAATTTGTGTTGTTCTCCATGTTTCACAACCATCAAATGGGCAATAACCTTAGTGAATTTCACGGCACCTGGAGAAAGGGGTGGTGCTGGGTGTTGTCGACGTGATGTTTTTCTTCATCTGTCAGAGAATGAGTTATTTTCCATTAACTAGAAGTTCTACAAATTGTTGTTGTTCTTATTTTTTGTGCTCTAGCAGTTAGACAATTACCTGGTGTTGTTATGTTCTATGCTCTAGCAGTTAGACAATTACCTGGTGTTGTTATGTTCTATGCTCTAGCAGTTAGAGAATAAGCTGCTGTTGTTCTGGTCAATGCTATTAGCAGTTAGAGAATGAGTTGATGTTATGTTCTATGCGTTAGCAGTTAAAGAATGAGTTGATGTTGTTATGTTCTATGCGCTAGCAGTTAAAGAATGAGTTGATGCTATAATGTTCTATGCGCTAGCAGTTAGACAATGAGTTGATGTTGTTATGTTCTATGCGTTAGCAGTTAGAGAATGAGTTGATGTTATAATGTTCTATGCGCTAGCAGTTAGACAATGATCCGATGTTGTGCTCTTCGTAGCTATTTCCCTTAGGACTTCACTTTTCCCTGTTGTGTCTCGCGGTCCCAGAAATCATGAATTAAATTAGCGGAAACATTCCCCTATCGATATCCATTGATCCAGCAAGGGCGAAGGCGCGCCTCACAGCAGGACTGGAAGTTGTCAGCGACCCACAGCTGATGGCTTGCGCCAGGATCGGTGAACCTGAACCATCCCGACCCTGCTCCACCTATCAGTGGTGCCTCCAGTCTGGCCAAGCGAGTGGGGATCGAAGAAGGAAGACAACCCGGTACTCAAAAATGTCATGCTGAAGTCGAATGTGTTGGGCCGAAAGGTGCAAATATGACAGTTATACTGCAAACTACTACACAACGCAGACTTAACGCCCTTTTAAGGGCGGATGACGAAGAGGTGTATTCCTTTAGTCATCGGGTGAACGCAAGCAAGCAAACATGGATGGAACAATCTGATCAAGGATTTGCTATCAACTAGTTGGGTGCCGCAGGATGTCAGTTTCTTTTATTGTCTTCACTTAACAATTATTCAACGTTAAGGTGTCGTAAAGTCCCAGACGATTGGCAAAAAGCTATCATTGTCCCATTTTGGAAGAATAAGGGAAGTAAAAGGGAGTGTGAAATGTACAGAGGAATATCCCTATTGAGTCAAGTTGGTAAAATGTTTGCTAAAATATTAGAGAGGAGAGTAAGATACATAATAGAACCACAATTAAGTAATAATCAATTCGGATTCAGAAAAGGCAAAAGCTGCACTGATGCTATATTTACATTGAGACAACTATGTGAAAAAACAATAGAATATGACAGAAACCTAAATATAGTGTTTATAGATCAGGAAAAAGCGTTTGACCGTGTGGACAGGAACAAACTTTGGCAAACTTTAGAAACATACGGGGTAGCAGGACAACTACTAGAAAATATAATAGCACTATATAAAAACAGTCAAAGTGCCGTCAGAACATCGGAAGGTCTGTCAGAATGGTTTCAGGTTACAACAGGAGTAAGACAAGGATGTGTCCTCTCACCACTCCTCTTCATCATATATATGGACAAAATAAATCAGGAAACAACCAACAACAAGGACAAATCAAATAATAACATAGAGGTAGAAAACTCCAACATCAATGAGCTACTCTTCGCAGATGACCAATGCCTAATATATGAGGATGAAAACCTGCTACAACAGCATTTAACATCTCTAGATAAAAGCTGCACAAACTACAGTATGAAAATTAACACAGCAAAAACAGAGGCTATAAGAATAAGCAAATTGAGACACCCATTAAACATCAAGATCAAAGACAAAGAAATAAAACAAGTAGAGGAATTCAAGTATTTAGGCGCAATGTTCACAGAAGATGGAAAACTAGACAGAGAAATTGACATGAGAATACAAAAAGCAAATGCTGTCACATACCAGCTTTCACCATTATTAAGACATCCAAACATTTCTATGCCAGCTAAACAACAAATGATAAATAGCATCTTCATACCAACTTTGTGCTATGAAAGTCAAACATGGTCCCTTTCTAAATCCCATTTAAGAAAGATCAATACATGTGAGATGCGATGCTTGAGAAAAGTAACAAACAACACAAGAAGAGATAGAATACCAAATGAAACCATAAGAAAAATGGTAGGAACAAAACCCTGCCAAGAATATATAGAACAACAACAACTTAAATGGTTCGGCCACCTGGTCAGAATGAATCCTTACCAATCACCATCAAGGGCGTTTTTCTCGAGAATGCATGGGAAAAGACCAAGAGGAAGACCCAGAAGAAGATGGATAGATGCAGTGACAGAGACATGTAACAACAAAGGAAAATCACTAATTCAGACAATTCGAGCAGCACAAGAACGACAAATGATATAAATCACGACACCTTTTAGGTATCAGTGAAAGAGAAAAGAAGAAGAAGAAGGTGTCGTAGATGCGTTGCTACGCGGTTTTTTTTATCCGTTCGACCAAAGACATCCGACTTCAGCACGGTATTTTTTGTTTACCGTTTTGCTTTCCCTATTCAGTCCCTACTCGCTTGGCCAGACTGAAAAGTCTGGTTCCAGAAGCACCACTGGTAGGTGGAGCAGGACGTACAGAGTAAATCCTTTAAACTCTCTATGGTGGACAAGTCTCCAATAATAAATTCCCAACTGGTTTTGGTTTGTGTCATTTTTTAAAGATGTTTGCTTGCGTTCGCTGGATGACTAAAGGAATACACCTCTTCGTCATCCGCCCTTAAAAAGATGTTAAGTGGCCGTGTCTGCGTTGTGTTGTGGTTTGCAGTATAACTGTGATATTTGCACCTTTCGGACCAACACATCCGACTAAAACTCGAAATTTTTGAGTATCTGGTTGTCTTCCCTCTTTGATCCCTAAACACTGTTCTTGGCCAGGCTAGACAGGTTAGTCTATTACTGGAGGCACCACGGAGAGGTGGAGCAGGGTCTGGATGGTTCTGGTTCACCGATCCTGGCGCAAGCCATCAGCTGTGGGTCGTTGACAACTTCCAGCTCTGCTGCTGTGGGGCGTCTTCGCCTCCATCTCTTACAGATAATTAATAATCTGTTCCACCTCTTTCATCTCTGTTTCCACTCTTCTCTAACTACCCTCGCCTTCCTCTGCGCCTGCTCCCCTGGGGATTGATGCGGATCTCTGGCTCATGTACGTAAATAAATTCATCAACATGAAAGAGTTTCAAATGGAGTTCTCCTTTCGTTAAGAATATATCGCATGTAACATGTAAAAAAATTCTCCAACAACTCAAGTGAGCTCTCAACGTTTTAAGTAAATAGTAATCATAATAACTGAAACAAAAAATTAAACCTGGCATCCTCATTAAGTCATACGGACTTCCTGCAGGAATCGGAAGTGCCGGACCAAAAAATGTTGATAATTCAGTGAAATTAATCATAAAAAGACAATCTTTTATTTCTGAGAAGCTTTGAAGCGAGATAAACATAAATAATATATGTAAATACACATTTGAAAAACAGTAGTAAAAAATTCAGAAACATTTGTTTCCCGAATCACCTGATATAGCAGTCCCAGTTGTAAATCGCAGTAAAACGTATAACACGTTGAGATTGCATGCTGAACACGTTTTACGATTTAAATTTCAAATACCGTAGACATTTTTGTAAATGGTAATTTTTAGAAATGTGTTAGTTTATGTTATTCTGGACGTCTGTAGGCGTTTTAGCTTATTATATTTTGACACTTCATGTTGTTTGCTTCTGATACATGTTTACTGTTTTTTCCTGCCAAATTTATGTATTCATGACTCATAGCACGTGGGAAAAAAATGGTTTTGTTTATTTCTTGCGTTCACCAGAAAACCATCTTTACGGCACGTTCCCATTTCTGGGGTCTGCCGGGAGGACTAATAGGACCGGAGAATAAAGGCCGCTTGCTCAGTTCAGTGGTCGAGACGTGTTGGAATCTGAGTTTTTATTTCATCCCCGATAGAAAAAAAAATGTTTGTTGACCGTAACGGGAGACCCCACGTTTTCCTGGCTTGGATACGTTATCGATTCGGGACCTGTTCTCCGTTCTCTGATGACTAAAGGAATGAGCCTTTTCGTCGTTCACCGTCAAAAGTACGTTAAGTGTATACGTGTATATGTTGTATTGTGGTTTACAATAGAACTGTCACATATACGCTTTTCGGCCCAACATATCCGACACAGGCACGTAATTTTTTAGCACTGGGTTTGCCATCCCTCTCGATCCCTACTCTCTAGACCAGACTAGATTAGTTAGTCTGTTTCTTGGGGCACCTCGAATACGTGATGTAGGAGTTCTCGATAGTTCTGGCCCAATTATCCATCAGCTATGATTCGCTGACAACTTTCACCTGTTTCTGACGAGTCCCTTCTCCACCAAATATGGTTTTATTTGCGAACATATATTCTTGGATCATCTGTGACGTAGTGGATTGCTCATTGGCTCTGCAATCAAATGAAGGTGGGTTCAATCCTTATGTAACGATCACTGTATGGGTCGAGTAAGAATAAGTTCTAGAGAGCCATTAGTCAGCTAATCTTCAAACACAGTAGCCTGAACATATCACCCTGAACGGAATACGTTACGCTCTCAAACTAATTCAGGTTTTGGAGCATAATTTTGACTTCTTTTATAAGCAATATATCTATATTGTAATCGAAGTATTTATGGGTGAATAAGCCAGCAACACACCAGGTCGGAGAACATTCTCGACATCAACTCTAGTATGCTTACGGTGCCTGAGAACGTGTTGGTCAGAAAGAAGAGCTGATTTGAGTTGAACCTGACCACGTGACTCGTACATGAATGTAATGACTAACTCCCTACCTTCTGAAGGAGAGAATAAAGGATGTATGAAGAAGGGAGAAAGTATAAGGGAGGACATGAGGAAGAGACTGAACGTTAGATGAATAGGGTGTTGGACAACAAATGAGAGAAAGGGAGAGAAAATGGGAGATAAGGAAAGAAAGAGAAGATGGAGGTTAGAATGAGATAAAGAAAAAAAGAAAGTAAACAAATATAGATGTGAATAGAAAGAGAGAAAATGAGGCAACTTATGCTTGTTCACTAACCTCACTGCTACCAACATTGGCTACACGGATACATTGTTGATATTTGAGTCATTTTATATCATCGCACCACCCCCCCCCCCCCCAAAAAAAATAAAAATAAAATAAAAATAATAAATTAAGCTTTAGCATTTACAATATTTAAATGAAAAATGATTTATATTTGTTGATCTCAAGTTTTACATTTTCAAATATCAGTTGATATAGTTATATTCTCAAAGTTGAACTAAATTTTGATCCAGAAGTTTGTCATTTTGTAGAGAGGGAAATCAAGTTCTTATATACAAAGTATCAGTCTCTCATAGCTCCTTAGCATTCCACTAATGTACCCGGATATATACACAAAAATCAAAATACACACAGTATGAAATGCTATGTCGGGCCGCGAGTAAAGCTACAGGGAACATATAAAATAAACATAATATGGTATGTAAGATTAGGCTAAAAATTAGGCTTGTGCCGAAGCGTTGTACTTTGCCTAGTCTATTAGTTTAGCTGCTCCATTCCAATTATGTTTATCTTATGTGTGCCCGAGTAGAAACAATAATAACAGTTATTGACGTTCAAAACCCTAACACAATAGTGGACTCTACCAGTCCACGAGAGGAAGCAGTTAATCTGGCTTCTTTTTTATCTGCATCATCATCATCATCAAGTACAATGTATACTGGTGAGGGTGATCATGTCTTCCCACCTAATATATGCCTGCACCCCAAAAAAAAAAATCCACAGCGAAGTTGTTAGAGCGTTCACTTACTGGCCGGGTGAGTTATCGTGTGCTCATGTTTACTCCGCTTTGAAACGAGTTGATTCAGATATATATTTATTGGCTTATATTCAACCTTTAATAATTGGTACTATAGATAATGTGGAACAAGATCAAAACAGGTAAATGGATTTAAATATTATGGAACAATGTTAACCTCAAATGGTAGATGTACAACAGAGGTGAGATGGTAGATGTACAACAGAGGTGTGATGGTAGATGTACAACAGAGGTGAGATGGCAGATGTACAACAGAGGTGAGATGGTAGATGTACAACAGAGGTGAGATGATAGATGTACAACAGAGGTGAGATGGTAGATGTACAACAGAGGTGAGATGGTAGATGTACAACAGAGGTGAGATGGTAGATGTACAACAGAGGTGAGATGGTAGATGTACAACAGAGGTGAGATGGTAGATGTACAACAGAGGTGAGGTGCAGAATGGCTCAGGCAAACAGTTTTTTTTTTTTTTTAAATGAGGAAGATACTGTGTAATCCATTTTTGACAATAGAAACAAGAAAAAGAGTTCTTAAATGTTATGTAGAGCCAGTCTTAACATATGGATGTGAATCATGGACAATAGGACAACAGTCAAGAAAATCGCTGGAGGCTATAGAAGTAAGGTTGTACAGAACAATGTTGAGAGTACCATGGACAGCTAAGAAGAGTGATGAAAACGTTCTAGAATAGGGGAAAAAAAAGAGTTTATTTCAAAATTTAGGAAGAAACAATCATCATTTTTTTGCTCTGCAATTAGAAGGGAATTGCTGGAATATATTGTGACAACTGGGAAAATTGAGGGACGAAGAGATATAGGATATTGAAGAGAAAAGATACCAGACAGCTTAAGAGAATGGTTGGTAGAAGGTCAACAACAGAAATGACAAATAACTGTCGAGATCGAAAGTTGTGGAGAGACATGATCACCTGCACCAGCGGACTTAGTACTTGATGGTGATGATGATGATGATGATGATGATGATGACTAGATATTGTCTCTTGAAAAGTGACACGGCCTCGTGTGATACTAATCAGACCATGTCACTTATAAATACCACTGCGACTGTCATGGGGAAACATTGGCACTAACTGTATACTCTCCACCTATCACAAGCTGTGATGGCAACTACCATTTTTATTATTTAAGCAGTGAGTTTAAATCATACTTGGGCACAAATCATACCAACTGTCTATAATCATCACTGAAAATATTGTGCAATTGTCAATCAATGAGGCTACGAGCTGCACAGAAAACGCCAAAATGTAAAATGCAGCAGAAATATCAGTCTAGCCATAACAATCTATTTCAAAGAGCTATCATTAATAACGTTTTTAAAAACAATAAACCTCACAATTAAAATGAACTATAGTATATAAACCTTGAAGAATTCGTCACAGATAACAGCTGATAACTTGACTAGTTCACAAAACTGTTATCATTAATTCGCAAGATAACTCACATCCGTGTTTGAACTAGAACAATCTATAAGCTAAGCACAGATGACCGACAACTCTGTTTCATGATAGCTGTTACTGTGATATAACCGAATATCAAGCAAACAAATACGCCGAAACAAGAAACACATCTTTAGAAGAATCTGCTAGCGCTATTCAACCCGAGAACAACTTTCTCTCTTGCGGTCCACGTCTCTCCTTCCAACGAGTGTCGGCACAAGCACATTGCTGCTTTTATAAAGATGTGGATCACTTCACCAACACCCGACCCAAAGGTATTTCAAAACGGGAAGTTGTACAGGTGACTTCTTCAACCCCTAGCGCCGTACCCCCATCCCTTTCTTTCTTTGTCTGTACCTATCTTTGTTCTTTCGTTCTTCGTTCTGCGTTCAGCTCGCTTTGAATCACAAGAAATAATAATAACCGTCACGGCTGTATATGTAACTGCGTGTGTGTGTGTGTGTGTATTGTTCAGGGTGTACCAAGTGTGAAAGTGCCACCGGTCGCACCTGGACAGCCCCGGCACGGGATACGATAAGGCTTCCATCATTTAACCACATTCTCCCTACACATGCATTTATATCATGCACCGGTGGCTTTCTCTTTCATAAACATCTGTTGATTCTCCTTGCTATTGCTATACATAGACATTATTTTATTTGCATATTTCATTACAAATTATATTTGGTAGCTCTCTTTAAATGCAAGCGATTACAATCTATCTCATCGTTACAATCTATCTCATCGTTACAATCTATCTCATCGTTACAATCTATCTCATCGTTACAATCTATCTCATCGTTACAATCTATCTCATCGTTACAATCTATCTCATCGTTACCTTGTTTTTTTCTGCCTTCTGTTTCACCCTTTTTGCTACTCTCTGCCTCTCTATTTCTCTTCTTCCTATCCTTCTTCCTCTCTCTATTTTCTTTCTTTACCACTCCTGCTTAGTTTCTTCCAATTCCAAAATTAATTATTCAAATTGTAAATAATTTCTATTCTTAACAGATTATGTAAACATGAATGATTTCAGCATCGCAAATGTAAGAGTTTATTGAAATGAGTAACTTATTCCTATAGAAGTTTTGCTACAAGTGAAAGGACCGATTTCTTGGTGTTGACAATGATACAAGGTATCCAACAATAGTCTGTATACATCTTGTTTGTTATGGAGAGATAGCTATTAAGTAAGACATTCCAGTTGTGTCCCCTTGTATTGAGATTTGTTTATAGAAAAGATTATATTAACAATGTTAAAAGTTGTAATCATGCGTCGATGCACAGCTCGATGGCGCAACGCCACGTAGTTCTATAATTGTTTGTTCGTCCTGAATGAGATATTTCCAATCAAGTGGTTAAAATGTAACGTTTAACTAAAACCGGGCTTTAATATCTGTAACATTGTTACTTTAATTTGTTAATGAAAGGTTTGCATGTCATCAACAACATTTTTGGTAATAATTTATACCATGTTGATAATTTTCGAAAACCTTGTACATTTTCAGCTCTTTTAAGATCCCACACCCAAAAATGTGTCAGTTTAATCAAATAATCGCGAACGTTTATGTTTACACCAAGAACTATGGGGAAACCATTGGGTATGTTATATCAAACATTATGATAACCAGATGCGTAGAATACCCGCACATTTCTGATTATACAAACTGGTTATGACACTCGTGCGCAAACACCAGTTTCGTAACTGGACACATATTGCATTTATTTACATAATAGATTAACATCTGCATCAACAATATTATAAAGAGAAAGTGGTGCACACGACAAACACGCAAAAGCTATAACAAGAAAGACAGAGTTTGAAAGACAATTAATTCGCATTATGCTGGTCATCTGACAATCTGCTTGGGTTTGATTCTATTTCTTCAACCTCAACGTCCGAACGACTACTTAACTTACTCGTTAAAAGATTGTTAAATTGTATCAGTCGTGTTTGGACGATGTTTATAGAAAGCTGAATAACCATTTGGTTCAACACATGTAACTTTAACACGGCGTCTGTGAGTCGCAAATATGTCTCCGATCACTTGGCCAGATTAATGTATATGCTTCAAGAAATGTTAAGGAAAGATCTGCTAGGATCTTGATCAATTTTGATTCACTGATTTCGATGTCAGGTGTCAGCCATCACCATCAGAGCCTGCCCGCTGAAATGGTTTTCCAGAAAATACCCCAAAAACAGCCCGCATAGCTCTAGTCTCTATATCAACAGCAGCTGCACAGTCAGAACAGCGACTGCGCAGTCAGAACAGCAGCTGCGCAGTTAGAACAGCAGCTGCACCAGTCAGAACAGAGGCTGCGCGGTCAGAACAACATCTGCACAGTCAGAACAGCAGCTGCATAGTCATAACAGCAGCAGGCCGCATAGTCAGAACAGCAGCAGGCTACAATCAGTTGCACAGTCAGAACAGCAACTCCACAGTGTACAACAGCGGCAGGCTGCACAGTCAGAACAGCAGCTCCACAGTCAGAACAGCGGCAGGCTGCACAGTCAGAACAGCGGCAGACTGCACAGTCCGAACAGCAGCAGGCTACACAGTCAGAACTGCAGCTCCACAGTCAGAACAGCAGCAGGCTGCAAAGCCAGAACAGCAGTAGGCTGCACAGTCAGAACTGCAGCTCCACAGTCAGAACAGCAGCAGGCTGCACAGTCCGAACAGCAGCAGGCTACACAGTCAGAACTGCAGCTCCACAGTCAGAACAGCGGCAGACTGCACAGTCCGAACAGCAGCAGGCTACACAGTCAGAACTGCAGCTCCACAGTCAGAACAGCAGCAGGCTGCAAAGCCAGAACAGCAGCAGGCTACACAGTCAGAACTGCAGCTCCACAGTCAGAACAGCAGCAGGCTGCACAGTCAGAACAGCAGCAGCTAACACGATCTACTTTGAAATTAGATCTGGTGTAAGACAGGGGTGCGTACCATCCACCTTATTGTTTATTTCATACATGGACTACATATACAAGTTAGCCAACCCATCAGAGACAGAAGAGATCAACGAGCTTTTATTTGCAGACGATCAGGCACTAATACATGAAACAATGGAAGACCTACAAGAACATTTAAGCAAACTCAACAACATAGGCACAAAATACAACATGAAAATCAACATCAACAAAACAGAAGTCATGAATGTCGCCAAAAAAAAAAACATCAACATAACTATATAAGGCATGCAACAAAACAAGTATAAAAATTCAAATACCTAGGAAGTTTAGTGGCAAACGATAATTCACAAACAACAGAGATAGAATCAAGATGCAACAAAGCTTGTCAAATTATTGGATAGCTATCACCACTATTCTCCAAAAGGACATAACTCTAGAGGCAAAACGGGCACTATACAAAACAATCTTCATCCCAACTTTGTCCTACCAATGCCAGTCCTGGACAATAGATGCAAGAAAAATCAGAAAAATAACCTCTACTGGCATGAAATGTGTCAAGCGAATGACAGGAAACAGTCTGAGAGATAAGATCAGAAATTAAGAACTGAGAAAAAAGCTAGGAATAGCCCCCGCCATAGAATATATTAAGAAACAACAGATAAAATGGTTTGGCAACGTGACAAGGCAGAAAGATCAAAACACAACACAACGAGCCTTCAACAAACGTTGTGAGAACACCAGACCCAAGGGTCGACCACGAAAAAGATGCTTCGATGGAATATTAGAAGTACCAGGAAACATAACAGCAGCAGAGGCGAACAGAAGAGATAAAGACCGCAAATTATATCTCCCCTCGACGCTGAAAGGCAAATGAGGAAGGAAAGAAGAAGACGAAGAAAATAATTCTAGTCGGCTGATCTCATTTTACACGCAACCGCCTCTGATCGCAATACTGAAAACGTCACAACTATTGGTGCCCCCCCCCCCCCCAAAAAACCTCTTTTTCCCACAGCGAGCAGGCTCAGAGATATTGGTGGCGAGGAGTCAGCTTTGAGTCGCAAAAGTAGTATACCAGGAAGGATTTGGATATTATTGTGGCGCTAATTTAACAAAGATATATAGGGCGGCGCGCGGCGCGCATAAAGCGTGTGGCGCAGGGGGAGTTAACCGTGACATTTCGTGTCGAGGTGTTGACCTCTAGTCCCGGTGACCCCGGAAGTGACGTGTTTATGTCTGGTGTATGCTGACTTTGGAGTTCTTGCTGTACTTGCTCGATAGTGATAGGTTAGTAGATTATACAACATCAATGAAAAACAATCAAAATAAAACAAAAGACAAAAGATATATTTTATTCTTTTATTATCTCAATAGGTGTATAACATACAGTGGATATTATATATCATTACAAACATATTTAGTACACGAAGTAAATATATAGTACAAGGATAACATTTATTTATAGCTATGTAGTTGGGCGTCTGCTTAGCTTTGTGTCATAAATGAAGCATAATGGGTGAAACTGTTAGAGACTGCTGGTTAGTCTAAACTGGTAAAGTAAAGAATTAGATATCTAGAGGCGTAGTCGAGACGTTATCATCAGCTACCTTTCTTTTTATATAGAAATAGGAAAGAGCATTTCTTGTTTGACTGTAGGAAAATATGGAATTATTTAAGACTTTGAAACCTACATTTTTCCCACCCTTGGCCTTTTGCGTAGCGAGAACCTCTAAAAACATATCTTTATCTAATTTGTTGTGTTGCTTGCTTAGCCCTTTACAACTGATTTTATCGTAATCCCAACTACAATGGTACGTTTTACTACATAAGCTAACAAGACCCGTCCCTTCGTACTCTAGTTTAAAAAGCCCGGGTGTTCGTTTGGTGTACGCTTTAACACCCTTACAGTTTATACAGTCTGTCTTGCTAATATGCTCATCGCAAAACTCGGCGGGAAACCAGTCTTTATATACGCTATTAAACTCATCCCGCAGACCTGACTTAACTATATCCTCCAACTTAGGTGCACTTAAAGCCAAGTATAAACTATCAGTATCTGTTTCACATAACTGAAAGTCGGATCTAGCCACAAACTTATCTAAGAACTCGAAATAAAAATCTAACATACGAAGTTTTGCATATTGATACACGAAGAAACCGATTTGTAGGGGTAAGTCCCAAACAGTTTTCTTTTTCGCCATCTCAACTTCAAAAAGATCCACACCTATTTCAGTCATCTTTTTAAAACGGGAACTATTAATCATTTTCGATATCTCATCCCCCTGAACATATGAGACAGCGCTATGATTGGCCTTATTGGTTAGAGTCTTCCCGTAGGCTGAGTTTCCTAAGAGCTTCATCGTATCACTTACTATAGATTGATTTTCATCTAGATCACCAGCCCGCCTAGCGTCAGAAACCATTTCGCCAAACTTTTTAAAACAACTAGACGGTTGATATTCTATCACTTGATAAATTTTTGTCACCTCCAATCCGTGGTCTAAATACCATTTTAACAGCGGTGTTGCCAACAAAATTTTTTCCCCGATATAACTACCGATTAGGGTGCGACGAGGGGTTGACAACAAGTTATGTTTGAGGGCATATTCACCCATAAACGGTCCAATATCGTCACGCGTGACGTCAATATTTTTGAAAATTGGAGTCATCTCACTGAAATGTTCCTTCAGGCGGTCGGGAACATGTAGATCACATTCCACTAAACCAAAACATGTCCCATCTGAAACAGAAGTCAGAATCTGTTTATCACTGAGAGGGAGCCCTTCTTTAGAGTAAGAGGGTCTAGCTCGAGGGATGGCTTTAGAAAGGAAAGCCCTAATGGTTGGGTCAGACTTTTTCAGAGCCTGCCACTCACATTCCTACATAACTTCTACCGGGACTTTGACCTCCTCGGTTAGATAGGTATGTATCTCACATGTTTTTTCAAACAGTTCGAACAAGGGTTTATTATTAACAGGGTTTCTATCTTTATCTTTGGTGAGGGGGCAGTCTTTGTGACCATGGTACAGACAACCATGAAAATTGTAGCCTCTTCTATTGGAGTTATCCCACCCATCCACGGGGATGTTTCTATCACCTAACCGAAACTCCCTTCCATTAAACTGAGTTTTCAACTCCACCCCTTTTTGATCAGCGACCCACGTTAGCCACTCTCTACTTTGTTGGACGTAGTAGTTAGCTTTTTCGACCCTAAACCCGGTCTCCATCCTTCTAATAATTGGGTAATCTGTTGGCATCGGGTTCATCAGAGCCCAAAGATACAACGCGTTGGCATCGTAACCTTGGATGGATTTGACCAGCTTTCCGCCCCTAATAAACGTTTTCCCTACTTCATGATACCTATGAAAAATTATAGAGGGACCCCCAACGACATTATCTCTAATCATTGTGTGTAGACTCGCCTGTTTACTCGAACATAAATTAAACATTACACCCCTATCAACAGTCTTAAAAAGATACTTTAAACAAACACCCGGAACCGAAATGGCGTCTTTAAAACAGTCCACACCCCGCTCCCCATAAAAGCGAACCTGCTGCTCCAAGGCTTCTAAGAAGGGGACTACATCTTTGTTATTATACCAAATCAAAAAGTCCTTAAGGGTCGTCATCTTATTGTCCTTCCAGACCTTTTTACACAGAGCGTACTCCTCTTCCGAAATATTACAATTTTTTAGGCTGGAAAAGAAGGCTGAGTGAGGAGGTAACTCCGTATCGTCCAACTTTTGGGGGTCGTCTATATATTCATAACAAAAGTAACCCTTTGTCTCACTAATCTTATAAGCTACCAGATATTTACTATAGCTAAACCCAGGGGCTAGATAGTTTACTATATCTAAGAATTTTAGATTCTGTGTTGCAATACACATGAAGTTATTGTTTCTTTTAACTATAAACTTGAACGGTTTTTCTACTTTGTAGTCCACTTCCATTTTAGCTTCCTCTTCTTCGTTAACATCGGCTTCTTCTTCTTCTTCTTCCATACTATCGCCTTCTTCGTCCACTTGTGGAGTGGCATCCATGAAGTGCTTTATTAAATAAGGTTTAATGACGTTGACGTCATATTTCCCCGAGTTAAACCCTAGCACGGGAAGCTCTTTTAAATATTCATCAAACCTAACTATTATCTTGTTCTTATTTAGAGCATGGAGTTGAGTAAAAATACTTTCAAACCGATCTCGCAACAACGAGTATGCCTTAGCAGCTATATCAGTGAGATAATCAAGCATCTGACTAACTAAAATTTGTGGGTCACCCTTGGTTATGAAGCATTTTGGGGCCTCCCACCCGGGGACATTTGACGCTATAGAGCAGGAGAGGGGTACGTGTTTAGCTACAAAGGTAGTCGAGTGCGTCCCTCGGGGAACATTCCTACTATCAAAATAACATTCATAATCGAATGTCGCCCTGAACGGGTAAATAAAAGACTCGGGGGTACTTATCCCTTCAGCACTGATCGCGTCCCATACACTTTCAGGTGAAGAGTAAACTCCACCCTTATATGTCTCTACAGTCATATCCCCATTGCATGTTTTTTCGTGCTTATCCATACGCCAAAACTCTTTCCACAATTTCCCACATTTTCCACAAGAAAAGCTTTTACTAGCCCTAGAAAGATCGTTTATATAAAATAAGTGGCTTTTGTAAAGTAAAAGACGGAGAGTTTCGCTATAACTACTCCCACTTCTCAGGACAATACGCAAGGCTCGCTCAGAATCAAACTCAAAAATATCTATGTTTACTGAAAAACAACTTTCTAAGAGAGACATTTCAGCAAGAGTTACACCGGGAAAGTTACTTAACATTAAAGAGGGGTAAAACTGTTTGAAAAGTAGTCTCGACGCCTTCCTAACATTATTAAGTGGACTCCCTCGATGGACAGCTAGACAACGGAAGAAACAGAGATTATCCTTGTAAACTTTAGAATTGGAGTCGTTTTGAATGGTATTAATCCCATGGTTCGAAGCAATGTATGTTGGGATATCTAGCAGACACCCTATAGGATAATCTTGAAGTTTATAAACATAAACACTCGTACTGACTAAGGCTTCCAAGGTGTATTTGGTTGTCTCCCTATTTTTGTCTGCATACCCTAATATATCACTTTCATTTAATCTATCAACAAACGTTTCAAAATCATTTCTGTTGTTAACTAACAGGGGTTTGTCTAAACCTGTCGCGTTATTTGAGCTTGCGTGAAAGTAACGCAGCCCCTGTGTCTCCCTATGTCTTAAAACTAGATGATGACTATAATTCACCTTGAAACGTTTTTTCTGGCCTTGGAAGATTGGGGTTACAAGAGTCTTCCAATCTATAGGAGTATCAGGCTGATGGAATATAGTGTACGTATCCATGTATTTGTTCCTACGTTCATGTGTTCTAATAGCTAACCAGTTGTTCTTATATATCTTCTTAATATCTTGAGGTAGCTGATTTAGAGAGTCAACTTCATTAATAAGTCTTGGTCTCTTTGAGGGCTCTTGAGTCGAACTCTTTACTGCCCGCTTGCGTGAGGTTGTCGATACTTGTGGACGTGCTGGTGATGCAGGAACTACTGATACAAGAGATACAGAATGCTCTGTCTTAATATGTCTGGCAAGGCTGTCTACTCTTGTATATACTCGGTCACAAACTTCACATTTGTATTCCTGACACCCATGTACACTAGGAACGTGTCGTTTTATGTCCCGGCTCCGGGTGAAAGTTTTGGAGCAGAGATGACAAGTGTTAGACATCTGTAGAAAAGAAATTGAAACATTACAACTAAAGAATAAAGAACAGTAAACAGTACAAGGAAAGAAAACCAGTAAATGTAATCAACGAGACTCACAGATTGTCGAAATTAGGTTACTAAAGTATCATACTATAATATTAAAGAACTAAGATAACACTTACTTTTACGTGTCTGAAGGCGCGAGCCACAACCGCCCGCAACAACTGTAAGCGTATATCTGATTACAAGCTTCTCAGATATATACACTTGAAACACCGGAAGTGTTACTAAAAATAGAACTGACCTCTGAGGCAATACCGGATGTGTTACTAAAAATAGTTTTTGACCGCTGATGCAATGCCCGTGGAGTTTCTAAAAATAGATTTTGACGTATGATGGCAATTTTATGAGTTTACCTCCTGAACTTTTTTGGTGACTACGCCCCTGAATTCGACGAAAAGCGTAAATTTTCATTCTAGGCATACCCCAGACTTTATTTTAGACATCCCCACACCAAAAATTTACTTAAAAATCACTTTTGAAATTGTTACCCCCTTACCGTTTTTGGTGACTACGCCCCTGAATTCGATAAAAAATCGTAATTTTCACTCTAGGCATACCCCAAACTTTATTTTAGACATCCCCACACCAAAAGGTTACTTAAAAATCACTTTTGAAATTGTAACCCCCCTTACCATTTTTGAGGGTTACGCCCATGGAATCGATAAAAATCGTAAATTTAGCACGTAGGCTTACCTAAAACTTTATTTTAGACATCCCTACACCAAAAATTAACTTAAAAATCACTTTTGAAATTGTTACCCCCCTTAAAATTTTTTAGGGTTACGCCCCTGAAATCGATAAAAAATTGAAATATAACCTCAAGGCATACCTCCCACATAATTTTTGACACCCCTACATATCAAACACTAACAAAAAAACAACAAAAAGCTAGTAGTAGTAGTGGCTGTGAACCCACCCTAAAAGTGGAATAACATGCACCGAAACTGCACCAAAATCGCACGAGAAGTAGTATGTTAGGGTATGTTGTGGCTCGCGCCTTCAGACACGTAAAAGTAAGTGTTATCTTAGTTCTTTAATATTATAGTATGATACTTTAGTAACCTAATTTCGACAATCTGTGAGTCTCGTTGATTACATTTACTGGTTTTCTTTCCTTGTACTGTTTACTGTTCTTTATTCTTTAGTTGTAATGTTTCAATTTCTTTTCTACAGATGTCTAACACTTGTCATCTCTGCTCCAAAACTTTCACCCGGAGCCGGGACATAAAACGACACGTTGCTAGTGTACATGGGTGTCAGGAATACAGATGTGAAGTTTGTGACCGAGTATATACAAGAGTAGACAGCCTTGCCAGACATATTAAGACAGAGCATTCTGTATCTCTTGTATCAGTAGTTCCTGCATCACCAGCACGTCCACAAGTATCGACAACCTCACGCAAGCGGGCAGTAAAGAGTTCGACTCAAGAGCCCTCAAAGAGACCAAGACTTATTAATGAAGTTGACTCTCTAAATCAGCTACCTCAAGATATTAAGAAGATATATAAGAACAACTGGTTAGCTATTAGAACACATGAACGTAGGAACAAATACATGGATACGTACACTATATTCCATCAGCCTGATACTCCTATAGATTGGAAGACTCTTGTAACCCCAATCTTCCAAGGCCAGAAAAAACGTTTCAAGGTGAATTATAGTCATCATCTAGTTTTAAGACATAGGGAGACACAGGGGCTGCGTTACTTTCACGCATGCTCAAATAACGCGACAGGTTTAGACAAACCCCTGTTAGTTAACAACAGAAATGATTTTGAAACGTTTGTTGATAGATTAAATGAAAGTGATATATTAGGGTATGCAGACAAAAATAGGGAGACAACCAAATACACCTTGGAAGCCTTAGTCAGTACGAGTGTTTATGTTTATAAACTTCAAGATTATCCTATAGGGTGTCTGCTAGATATCCCAACATACATTGCTTCGAACCATGGGATTAATACCATTCAAAACGACTCCAATTCTAAAGTTTACAAGGATAATCTCTGTTTCTTCCGTTGTCTAGCTGTCCATCGAGGGAGTCCACTTAATAATGTTAGGAAGGCGTCGAGACTACTTTTCAAACAGTTTTACCCCTCTTTAATGTTAAGTAACTTTCCCGGTGTAACTCTTGCTGAAATGTCTCTCTTAGAAAGTTGTTTTTCAGTAAACATAGATATTTTTGAGTTTGATTCTGAGCGAGCCTTGCGTATTGTCCTGAGAAGTGGGAGTAGTTATAGCGAAACTCTCCGTCTTTTACTTTACAAAAGCCACTTATTTTATATAAACGATCTTTCTAGGGCTAGTAAAAGCTTTTCTTGTGGAAAATATGGGAAATTGTGGAAAGAGTTTTGGCGTATGGATAAGCACGAAAAAACATGCAATGGGGATATGACTGTAGAGACATATAAGGGTGGAGTTTACTCTTTACCTGAAAGTGTATGGGACGCGATCAGTGCTGAAGGGATAAGTACCCCCGAGTCTTTTATTTACCCGTTCAGGGCGACATTCGATTATGAATGTTATTTTGATAGTAGGAATGTTCCCCGAGGGACGCACTCGACTACCTTTGTAGCTAAACACGTACCCCTCTCCTGCTCTATAGCGTCAAATGTCCCCGGGTGGGAGGCCCCAAAATGCTTCATAACCAAAGGTGACCCACAAATTTTAGTTAGTCAGATGCTTGATTATCTCACTGATATAGCTGCTAAGGCGTACTCGTTGTTGCGAGATCGGTTTGAAAGTATTTTTACTCAACTCCATGCTCTAAATAAGAACAAGATAATAGTTAGGTTTGATGAATATTTAAAAGAGCTTCCCGTGCTAGGGTTTAACTCGGGGAAATATGACGTCAACGTCATTAAACCTTATTTAATAAAGCACTTCATGGATGCCACTCCACAAGTGGACGAAGAAGGCGATAGTATGGAAGAAGAAGAAGAAGAAGCCGATGTTAACGAAGAAGAGGAAGCTAAAATGGAAGTGGACTACAAAGTAGAAAAACCGTTCAAGTTTATAGTTAAAAGAAACAATAACTTCATGTGTATTGCAACACAGAATCTAAAATTCTTAGATATAGTAAACTATCTAGCCCCTGGGTTTAGCTATAGTAAATATCTGGTAGCTTATAAGATTAGTGAGACAAAGGGTTACTTTTGTTATGAATATATAGACGACCCCCAAAAGTTGGACGAGACGGAGTTACCTCCTCACTCAGCCTTCTTTTCCAGCCTAAAAAATTGTAATATTTCGGAAGAGGAGTACGCTCTGTGTAAAAAGGTCTGGAAGGACAATAAGATGACGACCCTTAAGGACTTTTTGATTTGGTATAATAACAAAGATGTAGTCCCCTTCTTAGAAGCCTTGGAGCAGCAGGTTCGCTTTTATGGGGAGCGGGGTGTGGACTGTTTTAAAGACGCCATTTCGGTTCCGGGTGTTTGTTTAAAGTATCTTTTTAAGACTGTTGATAGGGGTGTAATGTTTAATTTATGTTAAAGTAAACAGGCGAGTCTACACACAATGATTAGAGATAATGTCGTTGGGGGTCCCTCTATAATTTTTCATAGGTATCCTGAAGTAGGGAAAACGTTTATTAGGGGCGGAAAGCTGGTCAAATCCATCCAAGGTTACGATGCCAACGCGTTGTATCTTTGGGCTCTGATGAACCCGATGCCAACAGATTACCCAATTATTAGAAGGATGGAGACCGGGTTTAGGGTCGAAAAAGCTAACTACTACGTCCAACAAAGTAGAGAGTGGCTAACGTGGGTCGCTGATCAAAAAGGGGTGGAGTTGAAAACTCAGTTTAATGGAAGAGAGTTTCGGTTAGGTGATAGAAACATCCCCGTGGATGGGTGGGATAACTCCAATAGAAGAGGCTACAATTTTCATGGTTGTCTGTACCATGGTCACAAAGACTGCCCCCTCACCAAAGATAAAGATAGAAACCCTGTTAATAATAAACCCTTGTTCGAACTGTTTGAAAAAACATGTGAGATACATACCTATCTAACCGAGGAGGTCAAAGTCCCGGTAGAAGTTATGTGGGAATGTGAGTGGCAGGCTCTGAAAAAGTCTGACCCAACCATTAGGGCTTTCCTTTCTAAAGCCATCCCTCGAGCTAGACCCTCTTACTCTAAAGAAGGGCTCCCTCTCAGTGATAAACAGATTCTGACTTCTGTTTCAGATGGGACATGTTTTGGTTTAGTGGAATGTGATCTACATGTTCCCGACCGCCTGAAGGAACATTTCAGTGAGATGACTCCAATTTTCAAAAATATTGACGTCACGCGTGACGATATTGGACCGTTTATGGGTGAATATGCCCTCAAACATAACTTGTTGTCAACCCCTCGTCGCACCCTAATCGGTAGTTATATCGGGGAAAAAATTTTGTTGGCAACACCGCTGTTAAAATGGTATTTAGACCACGGATTGGAGGTGACAAAAATTTATCAAGTGATAGAATATCAACCGTCTAGTTGTTTTAAAAAGTTTGGCGAAATGGTTTCTGACGCTAGGCGGGCTGGTGATCTAGATGAAAATCAATCTATAGTAAGTGATACGATGAAGCTCTTATGAAACTCAGCCTACGGGAAGACTCTAACCAATAAGGCCAATCATAGCGCTGTCTCATATGTTCAGGGGGATGAGATATCGAAAATGATTAATAGTTCCCGGTTTAAAAAGATGACTGAAATAGGTGTGGATCTTTTTGAAGTTGAGATGGCGAAAAAGAAAACTGTTTGGGACTTACCCCTACAAATCGGTTTCTTCGTGTATCAATATGCAAAACTTCGTATGTTAGATTTTTATTTCGAGTTCTTAGATAAGTTTGTGGCTAGATCCGACTTTCAGTTATGTGAAACAGATACTGATAGTTTATACTTGGCTTTAAGTGCACCTAAGTTGGAGGATATAGTTAAGTCAGGTCTGCGGGATGAGTTTAATAGCGTATATAAAGACTGGTTTCCCGCCGAGTTTTGCGATGAGCATATTAGCAAGACAGACTGTATAAACTGTAAGGGTGTTAAAGCGTACACCAAACGAACACCCGGGCTTTTTAAACTAGAGTACGAAGGGACGGGTCTTGTTAGCTTATGTAGTAAAACGTACCATTGTAGTGGGGATTACGATAAAATCAGTTGTAAAGGGCTAAGCAAGCAACACAACAAATTAGATAAAGATATGTTTTTAGAGGTTCTCGCTACGCAAAAGGCCAAGGGTGGGAAAAATGTAGGTTTCAAAGTCTTAAATAATTCCATATTTTCCTACAGTCAAACAAGAAATGCTCTTTCCTATTTCTATATAAAAAGAAAGGTAGCTGATGATAACGTCTCGACTACGCCTCTAGATATCTAATTCTTTACTTTACCAGTTTAGACTAACCAGCAATCTCTAACAGTTTCACCCATTATGCTTCATTTATGACACAAAGCTAAGCAGACGCCCAACTACATAGCTATAAATAAATGTTATCCTTGTACTATATATTTACTTCGTGTACTAAATATGTTTGTAATGATATATAATATCCACTGTATGTTATACACCTATTGAGATAATAAAAGAATAAAATATATCTTTTGTCTTTTGTTTTATTTTGATTGTTTTTCATTGATGTTGTATAATCTACTAACCTATCACTATCGAGCAAGTACAGCAAGAACTCCAAAGTCAGCATACACCAGATATAAACACGTCACTTCCGGGGTCACCGGGACTAGAGGTCAACACCTCGACACGAAATGTCACGGTTAACTCCCCTGCGCCACACGCTTTATGCGCGCCGCGCGCCGCCCTATATATCTTTGTTAAATTAGCGCCACAATAATATCCAAATCCTTCCTGGTATACTACTCGCAAACCGCTGTAGTGTACTGCCCGACGTGTTGAGCCCTGCTCGAGGTCGTCTCTAAACTGCAGGGAAGGTGTTAATCCACATCGAGCAGCAGTTGAGTTCAACAAATAAATGTGTACCAGAGAATTATTTTTCCCTAAAAAGTGGTGTGACTAATAACTGCCACTAATGTGACATTCACCACAACCGGGGACTTGGTGGTCTAGAGGTACGAAGTTGGCAACATGACAGGAAAGACCCGGGTTCTATGCACCAGTAGCGGTGGTGATTTAAAATAAAAATAATAGAAACAAATAATTGGTGGTTTCTGTATGATGCTACCCTCCCATGATCTCTTGGCTAGTGATATCCCATATCAAACCCTGTCGGATAACAGCAATAAACATGAGGTACCGTGTGCACTCGCGCACGTTAAAGAACCATTGACAGTTATATTCGTACGAAGTAGGTCGTAAATATAGTCCCGGACAAAAATGTCAGCAGAAAGCTACCCACACCGTGGATCCAAGGCCGTGCCACGGAGTTCGTGCACGTGGGCCAGGAATCTCCTCAGATGTTCTCAAAGCGAACATCGAAGCACTTACAGGTTCGTCCGGTGTGCAGTGACGATGACCATAACACAGATAACTTAGCGGGTCGTGGAAGAGGGTCGAAGATATCAAACGGCGTTTGGATTGACATTCCCAAAGCCCCAACGCTGACTGCCTGCATTAGAATTATTAAACGAGTACAGATCAAGATCATACCTCACCTCCCAGCTGTGCCCTTGAAAGCAAACTAACTAATCTGACCAAGCGAAAAGTGATCGCTAATGGAAGGTAATCCGCGCCCAAATGTGCCCTGATAAAGTCGGATGTGATAGACCTGAAGAAGTAAATTATCGCTGCTTGCTGTAAACGAAACAAAACACATTTACGCCTACTTAACGCCCTTTTAATCACGGTTGATGAAGAGAAAATGCGCTGGCAGAACGTAGAAGAAAAAAAGAAACCTGGCTTGTACGGTATTAATAATATGATTTTTGTAAAGTCTATTTGTTCACGGAACGTCAAAGTGTACATGAAAGCACAACAACCTTCACCCGATTAGAAACAATATATTCACGTGATGGAATTTCGGAAAGGGCGGTACCGGAAATGACCTCGGAAGATAAATGTCACGGCGCCCAGGATTCATTTTGTTTATAACAGACTTGCAAGAATGAAACTAATGGTTCTTTTGGGTGTTTTTTTTTTTATTCAACAGCATGGTAGGAGCTTTTCAATGCTACGTCAACAAACATGTTCTTTATTTCTTTTTGGAGTTCACCCGACACTGCTGACCACGAACAAGATGTATTAATGGATTTAAAAGTACAGGGTAGCATAACGGCAGCATAGTACAACATAATCGCAAAAGACCACAAATTACATTTCCCTTCGAAGCTGAAAGGCAAAAAGAAACAAAAATGTTCACCCGATTACTACTAAAGGAATTGATAATACTCTCCACCATTCGTCCCTGCAAGGACGTATAGTGGACATAGATGTATTGTGCTGTAATTTATTTGTAACTTTTGGCCGAAAACATGCGACTTTAACATGACAATTTTGAGTACCGGATTGCCTTCCCTCTTCAGTCAGTAATCGATCGGACAGATTAAAATGATTCATCTGTTGTTAAATGTTGTCGTTGGATGGTCTCATTATCCTTATTTCAAGACACTTTAGATCGAGTACACATTACTATAGGGAGGTGATAGAACTTTAACTGAATCCAATAACGAAGACAATTTATATGAATATATTTTAATACCATCTAGATCACTCAAAAAAAAAGAAAAAAACAACAACAATACTATAGTGAATCTACTTGAAAATATGACTGCGCTATGAATTACGCGGACAGATTGACATGTTTCTGTTTAGTTTTGCCCCTAACCTTTAGGTTGATGTCAGTTCATCTAAAACGGTACCATTACATTATTATTGAGATCTAGAGTTGTTCTCGCCTGAACAGCATCAGCGACTCATCTCACTTCACATCACCTCCAATCAGTTTCCCAGAAAAAAATCCGGTACCCATTTAAGACTGGGTGAACCCGGAAGCTGTCGGTTGGGATCGAACCCTACCACTTGTCCTTTGTAGTCCAGTTCACTAACCACTGAGCGATCGCGGCTCCCCTTCTCATGATGTGCTCAAAAAATTTGAATGGTTTCTTTCTGATGTTTTTAGGAGTTCACTTTTTCTGTTGGCCTCTTTGAGAATTTCCTCATTGGTCTTTTTAGCTGTCCAGGGATCTTTCAACATTCGTCAGAAAAATCCCATCTCTGTGGCCTCTAATCGTCTTTTCATTTGTTTGTCTATTGGCCATGATTCGCTTTCATAGGTGAGAATTGGTTCTATATAGCACCGATGAACTCTCTTTGTCACTTCTATTGACATAGGTTTGTTGCATAAGATATTTTTCGTTTTCAGAAATCCTATTTTGGCCTGAGCTATTCTGTTTTTGATTTATGTGATGCATCTTACATCTGATGTTATTTTCACCACATAAAAATTGAAAAGAAAAAAAATTATTGAAATAAAGCAAACCATCTTGCTTCTTTGCCGTGACTAACTTCAATGAGAGTATCCTCCCCCTTATTTCTAATCACTTTTACCCGTTCCCCTCCATTTTTCTCCCTTTCCGGTCTTCCAACCCATTAAAGATCATTTGCACCTGTTAAGATCTGTACAGGTAGATTACCAGGAGGTCAGGTGTCAGCGTTAAGTGGGAGTCCCTACCCGGATGTCCTACCTGGAACGCTGCTGTCAGTACCAGAGACTGGTGACTGCTATATATTCAAGAAGAAACAAATTGAAGAGTAACGTTGTTTGTTCATGTAACCCTTTCTGCACAGCAACTTTGTCCTCCACTAACTGGTTCTGCTTTACAAAATAAACATAAAACTATATCCCACACAAACAGTAACACGTCTTTGGTCTCAGTTTTCAACCCCATTTTGATGACTTGAATACTAAACTTTAACGTGAATCTATTTTTATAGTTAATCATTCAACTCCCATTTGTACAGAAGCCGAGTATAGTTTGATCCAGCTCCCGATCATGACGATACATGTGAGGTATTTCATCATAAAATATTGCCAAGACTGTCATTCAAATGCAACATACACGTTGTGAGATTTATATTTTTAAACGAATTTATCATCTTTGTGATCGATTAAGTTAATTCTTCCTTCATAAAATGGTTTAGAACTTCCATCTTATTTTCCGAGTTGAGAAATTCATCGCAGAAAAACATATCGCAAAAAAAAAAAAATTCTTCGCCTGATCCATAAATTCAAAATGTAAATACTTTAGTTTAGTCAACGGATCATTCTCATTTCATTTAAGACATATCCATACGTGATCAGATTACCTCCCTCGTATGTCCCTCATTGTGTGGAGATTGATGACTCCAATTCTGTGTTTATTTGTTATTTATTCTCCTGTGTCTTCCCGCGTAGCACTCATTCCTGGGTTCTCTAATGTTGACCACCTGATAGTCGTGCTGACTGGACATGGTTATAAATTAATGGTTATGACTGAATTATTAGCTCGCCCTGTCTGTCTGTGGGCATAAAGAATATCATTCCTGTCCATTGTACGTCCACCATCCAAGACAGCTGTTCCCAAGCTGTTCATTTGTTCGCTTCGTTATTGAGTTATTGAGTTATTTGCGGGTCATCATCATTGCACTCCGAACATGTCCATAGGTGCTCAGATCCCCTCCTCAGCAATTCCCTCAGTGTCCAGCGACTGACGACTCCAGTTCTATGTTGGTTGATTAGTCTTCTTACACGGCCACCAAGTTTCTCATTTCGCTTCGTTTAACGCTTGAGTGTTCATAAACGAAAATAAAACAGGCCCCAGTCAGTGCTGAGTGTTTTAATGACTCCATTCACTTGCCTTCGTGCTCAGGCAATTTCAATTTTTCTGATCATTCTCACTGAAAAGTAAAGTAAAGAGCCCCGTCACGCCAAGTGGGGTATATATCAGTGATCATAAATTTTACAGACCTTCGGCACATCATTTTTGGGGTAATGTGGTCGGTATTACGCCTGTGCCGTTTTACTTTGCCATAAAAAAAATCCAGTACCCATTTAAGGCTGGGTGAACCTGAAAGCCGTCGATCAGGATCGAACCCTACCTCTTGTCCTTTGTAGTCTAGCCACTAACCACTGAGCTATCGCGGCTCCCTTGCTCACAGAGCCCCTCAGAAATATACTTGAATATAGGTTGCTTCTAGCGAAGCTATCACCTTACTGACTGCCATTATCTCCATAGTGAAACTGTAAAACCGCGAAAGAACTACTCTTTTCTTTTATTGTTCTCCCTTTGACCCGGCCGTACAGGCCCATAATGTCCGACTGTCCCGCACAGTGACCCATCAGTGTAGATAACAGCCGAGCCCTCAGGTGAATTCTTACAGATTAAAGCCTGCACTTCTGCCTCCACAACCACACCTGATTTTGTTGTCTGCATTCTTAGTTCTAAATTATGCAAATCGAAAAGGATGTAGGACATTCTACTAACATCTGTATCCACTCTTTCCAATTGTAATTGTCCTTCAGTAGACAACTCTCTTGAACAATGTTCTCGCGCCGCACCATTAAATATTCCCCTTGTTTGAACTTGATGCATCTTTTCTCAATCTTCAATCTCACTATCCAGTTGATGCACCTTTCTATAAATTAAAATGTCAATCCGCTTAAAGAGAGTACAATTATATTTAGCAAACTGTACTGACAAATTAATTTTGGAATTTAAAGTTACGTCCTGACTACAGCAAAAAAAAAAAAACAACAACACACACACAAATATAATACAACACCTCTATCCATTGCTGTCTAATCATTACTATCTTTTTCCACTTATGAATCTTCATGTGTACATGATCTTTTTTAATTGACCGTCGCATTGTTTATGCTTACGACTTTTATAAAACAACTCATTTTTCATTTTTAAAAATTCATGAAGTAATTATCATTGAGAGCTAGAAAGAGAGTTGTAAATTGTCTGCATGTAATAAGTGCTGCTTTCAGTTATAAAACATGGACAGTAAATAAAGAAGTACAACGATATGAGTCCATTGAGATATGGTTTTTTAGAAAAATGGTACGGTAGACAGCCAGAGATATTATAAGAAGCAGATAAAAAAGAAGAAGATTATAACACAAATTAGGGGAATTTGGAAGGGAAAAGGGAAAATTTGTGAGGCATGTGTGCAGAAAATAATAAAAGGAAAAATGGAAGGTCGGAAGGATAGAGGTAGACAAAAGAGGATAAAAAAAACAAAAAGATGGCCCGAAGGTGTTGAACGGAGAAACATTCAAAGTTGAAATTGTGACAGAAGGGGCATGATGGGTGATTATGAGGAGTTAACGCCTGGTGGCAGGGACAACAAATACAAGAATGAATGTCAACGATTCAAAGATATCCTCGTGAATGAAAAATGAAAGCGATCTTTATTTGCTGTTTGAAAAAATGTGTGGCTTTAATTATTACAATTCAAATAATTACATGCGGATGACACAGTCTTAACAGCAACCAGAGAATGAACTACAAGAAGGACCTTTTTTCGGGAACATCATTTGAAGAGTAAAGTTGAAATACTTGGTTACAACTGGCAAAATAAAAGGAAAGAGAGATCGCGGATAACAAAGAGAGAAGATGCTAGATAGTTTGGTGTCATGACATGGAAAACAGTCAACAACAGAATTGATACCATGCACTGTGGATAGAAGGTTGTGGAAGGACGCGATCGCTTACGCCAACCGGAATGGCACATGATGATGATGATGAGTTACAGAACTGGTAACTTCATTGTCTGAAGTTGTTCCAGTTTTCAAGTAAATAATTTTTACATTCGAAGTTATTGAAAAGTGCTGAGTCGTCGCCATGTGCAGTCGATCAAACATTTATGCGGTTTCTTAAGTTACAAGCAGTTGGGTGGATATTTTTTTTTTTTTCTGTTAAAGTCATGAGGTCTCAATTTGCATGTTCCACAGAATATTGGTTTGTCTTGCTTTTCTATGTAACGACCGGCGATTCAATTCTGACTATCAACTAAACTAAGACAAAGCAAATAGTATACATACATTTCCACAACAAAGACAAGCATGCACGCACGCACGCACGCACGCACGCACGCACGCACGCACACGCAAACACACACACACACACACACACACACACACATCTTTACTTTGCAACGAAGAAGTTGACAAGTTGTTTGCTCTTGTTTCTAACTGCAGCCGGCATAGTACTTTAAACTTACAGTCAGAAAACTGTAAGAAACAACAAGTCTTTGGTAAACGCCTGCCTATTTGATCTTTAATAAAGTCTGCGCCACTTCAGAACGCAACATTGTGATTATCATTTATTGTTATCACACGGAGACTGAAGCAATGATAACTCTCTACCTGCTCATGTTAAGACTCACGAATTGTTACTAAGTGTGTGACCCTTCATTTTGGAATTATCTCATTTGCCAAGACAACTGTTATAACATTATAAACCTCTTATAAAACACGAGCTTATGGATTCTAGGGGCATTGTTAGCGGAAGTCGTCAGAATGAAGGAATCACGTGATGCCGCGTGTCTAGCGAATAGAGAACATTGCCTTATTTTTTTAGACCATCATCAAGTTACAATTGAATAATACGGTCAGTCCATTGATCTCTCTACCTATCCGCTGACGGGGTTTTGCCGAAAACACCCCAATACTTGTGACGTTCTGAGCTATACAAGTTGACCTCATTTTACCAACAATCGCCCCTGCTCGCAATGCTGAAAACGTCACAACTATTGCTCCGTCTCAGCGGGCAGGCTCATTGATATCAGTGGCGACGGTCAGCCACAGCCGTCTATGTATTTACTTAAGCATGCGGGCTGAAAGGGATTTCCCGGAAAAATTCTAGCTAGGTAGTGAGATCCGAAGTCTAACCCTCTCAGGGTAGTGAGATCCGATGTCTAACTCTCTCAGGGTAGTGAGATCCGATGTCTAACCCTCTCAGGGTAGTGAGATCCGATGTCTAACCCTCTCAGGGTAGTGAGATCCGATGTCTAACCCTCTCAGGGTAGTGAGATCCGATGTCTAACCCTCTCAGGGTAGTGAGATCCGATGTCTAACCCTCTCATGGTAGTGAGATCCGATCTCTAACCCTCTCAGGGTAGTGAGATCCGATGTCTAACCCTCTCAGGGTAGTGAGATCCGATGTCTAATCCTCTCAGGGTAGTGAGATCCGATGTCTAATCCTCTCAGGGTAGTGAGATCCGATGTCTAACCCTCTCAGGGTAGTGAGATCCGATGTCTAATCCTCTCAGGGTAGTGAGATCCGATGTCTAACCCTCTCAGGGTAGTGAGATCCGATGTCTAACCCTCTCAGGGTAGTGAGATCCGATGTCTAATCCTCTCAGGGTAGTGAGATCCGATGTCTAATCCTCTCAGGGTAGTGAGATCCGATGTCTAACCCTCTCAGGGTAGTGAGATCCGATGTCTAATCCTCTCAGGGTAGTGAGATCCGATGTCTAATCCTCTCAGGGTAGTGAGATCCGATGTCTAACCCTCTCAGGGTAGTGAGATCCGATGTCTAATCCTCTCATGGTAGTGAGATCCGATGTCTAACCCTCTCAGGGTAGTGAGATCCGATGTCTAACCCTCTCAGGGTAGTGAGATCCGATGTCTAACCCTCTCAGGGTAGTGAGATCCGATGTCTAATCCTCTCAGGGTAGTGAGATCCGATGTCTAACCCTCTCAGGGTAGTGAGATCCGATGTCTAACCCTCTCAGGGTAGTGAGATCCGATGTCTAACCCTATAAGAAAGCGGAGAAAAACAGGAGGTAACGTAAAATAATGTTATGCAAATTCTTCTCATTCATGCTGAAGACCTATATTTTGGACCGAAAGGCACAGATAACGCGGCTATACTGTAACTTAGCGACGCAATGCGACCAGCCCCCCATTTAATGGGTGAACGTTGAGAAGAGAAGAGAGATATAAGGCACAAACCTCTCAGAGGATCAGTAGGCAAAAATATGTTCCGTATTTATCATGGTAGACAAAAATATGTTCCGTATTTATCATGGTAAACAAAAATATGTTCCGTATTTATCATGGCAGACAAAAATATGTTCCGTATTTATCATGGTAGACAAAAATATGTTCCGTATTTATCATGGTAGACAAAAATATGTTCCGTATTTATCATGGTAGACAAAAATATGTTCCGTATTTATCATGGTAGACAAAAATATGTTCCGTATTTATCATGGTAGACAAAAATATGTTCCGTATTTATCATGGTAGACAAAAATATGTTCCGTATTTATCATGGTAGACAAAAATATGTTCCGTATTTATCATGCAGCAAATCTATAAGTAATTGATTGTCAGTCCACTCATAAAACTGCTTTAACTGTGCTCACTCTACTGGGATTGTTACATTTTGCAAGATATGTTTAAGATATGTTCAAGATAAGTTCAAGATAAGTTCAAGATATGTTTAAGATATGTTCAAGATATGTTCAAGATATGTTTAAGATATGTTCATGATAACTTCAAGATATGTTTAAGATATGTTCAAGATATGTTTAAGATATGTTCATGATAACTTCAAGATATGTTCAAGATATGTTCAAGATATGTTCATGATATGTTTAAGATATGTTCATGATAAGTTCAAGATATGTTCAAGATATGTTCAAGATATGTTTAAGATAAGTTCAAGATATGTTTAAGATATGTTTAAGATATGTTCAAGATATGTTCAAGATAATTTCAAGATATGTTTAAGATATGTTCAAGATATGTTCAAGATATGTTCAAGATATGTTCAAGATATGTTCATGATATGTTCAAGATATGTTCAAGATATGTTCATGATATGTTCATGATATGTTCAAGATATGTTCAAGATATGTTCATGATATGTTCAAGATATGTTCAAGATATGTTCAAGATATGTTCAAGATATGTTCATTATATGTTCATGATATGTTCAAGATATGTTCAAGATATGTTCATGATATGTTCATGATATGTTCAAGATATGTTCAAGATATGTTCAAGATATGTTCAAGATATGTTCATTATATGTTCAAGATATGTTCAAGATATGTTCAAGATATGTTCTTGATATGTTCATGATATGTTCAAGATATGTTCAAGATATGTTCATGATATGTTCAAGATATGTTCATGATATGTTCAAGATATGTTCAAGATATATTAGTCACGTGTGCTGTCGCTGAAGACGGTTCAACCAGTGGATCGTGCGGACGTCATCAATGCCCTCCGAGATGATGTGGGAAGGGCACAGGACTTCGACAACCATGATTCCTCGTCACTCCTTCGGATGAAAGAGATGGGAGTTAAGATGGCACAGCCAGAAACGAGAAACTTAGTGGCGTGTACGAAGACCTATCAACCAACACAGAACTGGAGTCGTTAGTCGCTGGACACTGCGGGAATTGCTGAGGAGGGTATCTGAACACCCATGAACATTTTCAGAGTGCAACGATGATGACCCGCAAATAACTCAAAAAGATATTATCTCATTGTCTTTGTGCCCTGCTGAAGATCTTTGGGGTCGAAATGTTGGTGTTCCCGGTACTGTCATTTTCTCAAAGAGTTGTAAGAAGTAACTTCACATTTGTTAAATCATGAACATTTTTAAAAAGAAAAGAGAGAAAATGTGGTATTGTAACAGTTTTACAGGTAACAACATACCTTTTGTATGTCACCTCCGTAAAACTGTTACCATATCGCTTTTTTCTCTTTTTTATTTTAAATTTTAAAGTTTTCATTATTATCATCGTCTCAGAATGACTTCGCATCTCTATACATCTTGATGAATCTACTCCTTTACTAGTCCCCCCCCCCCCCCACGTCATGTATCCGTACCATTTGACGCAATGGGCGCCCTCTTGATGGTTTCTGTAACGATATATTGTTTCTTTCTTTGTTTGTTTCTTTGTTTGTTTCTTTCTTTCTTTCGTGAGATGATTCCAACCCGTTTCATTTGAAGTTGGTTTGATGTGTATACTCAACAGAGACGTAAGTGGAGAGCTCTGGTAATGGTTTTATGTGCCAGACATAAATGGAGATAGCACATGTATACAACAAAAATAAAGTATTAAATACTATGCAAGGTCGCGGTTATAGCTGCAGCAAATGTATACAATAAACATAAACTGGTATTGAGCAGTAAAACTAATAGAAAGACAAGACAAGCCATAGAAGTCTTTTGACAGAAGCCTTCCGGTATTAAAAAAAAAACCAAACAATACAAATTAAACACATAAATCCAAACCAGAAAAAAAAAAACACAGATCTAAAAGAATGTTGGAAAAAAAGGCACTGGCCAGGATATAATTGGAGACAGATATAAATTCCACCAAGAGTGCATGTGCACAACTTTACCGCGGCTCTGCATGATTGTTTGTATTTTCATGTCAGTTCCCAGAATATTCATGATTGCTGTAGAAGTGTGGGAAACAAGTGAAGACATTTGCTCTTATCCTACTTGTGTGTGGCAATCATCTTTATCGATGCATACTTGTTTTGGTGATATTGTCTGTAAAGATCCACCTGCTTATTGCTCGTTTCCATCACGAATCAAGTGCGCACTGGTGTGCACAATAATAGTTGAGTCTCGAATGCTCCCGTGCATGATTCTCTCTTTGAAACGTTCGCAGATTCCCAAAGCGTCTTTCATTCAATAAGGTCACGGATTGCTGGCACCTGTTGTACCGTAGCACATGTCAAAATTAACCCTTCCGTTCTGGACTTCTTACACTGCTGTACTTCGGTATTTCCCAGGGCAACGTTTCAAACTTCATCATTTGACAAAGGTCAATCTTCTTTCTATATTATTTCTTTTTCTTCTCTTTTTCTACCTCTACATTCTCTCTTTCCCCCCCCCTACCCCCTCTCTTTCTCTTTCTGTCCATCTAACTCTATTTTTTTAGTCCCTCAGTTTTTCATTAAATTAATTCGCATCTTCTTTTCCTCCCTCTATTGAATTATGTCTCCTTTTCCTTCAACTTCGTCATACGTCCTTTGACGTAGCTTCTCTTCTTACTTTCCTCTTTAATTTCATTCTATATCTTCTACTATATCTTCTACTCTTTCTCCCATTCTCATTTAATGTCTCTTCCTTCTCTATCAACTCATTCTCTAGTCCTCTTTCACTTGTTTTTTTTTTATTTTATTTACTCCGATTCCCGTTTGCCTTTCTATTCACCAACAGCCCTAACCTCACCCCCGTTTTTCCAAATTATAATTTACGAATACCAAAAATTGTTTTTCGTATCAGAACCAGATAAATCTGCTTCATTTACACACACACACACAAGAAGTAGCCGGAATCAGTTCAGGACTAGCTTGGAAAATTGTTACATTTTTTCATGTTTTTTTTTTCTGTTCAAGAAATATTTTTTAACGTGTTTTTGTTGCTGTGTAAAGTTATCTTGAAAATCTACACGGAATAGCTGGCTGAAGTTCGAATTAGGCGCAGCTGCTGGTTTAATCTAATGCACTTGTCAGCGCAAAGAGGGAACTATACGTTCTATGACTCAAATCTGCCTTCTGTTGAGAACATGTAGCCAAGTTTGATAAAGAGCACTAGAAACAAAGTTTCAAAATCCGGATTATCTCCACTTGACCATCCATGTTGTCTCCCTTTAAACGCAGTGAGTGGCTGATAAATATAGCCAGTCATTATTTGGGGTCACCCTTTAACTTTGTTTATTATATATGATCTAGTCCATAGACAAAGTTATCATGATAAACAAACCAGACACGTTTAAGTCGTTTTATATTTTAAAACCGCATGTTTAAAGCATTTCACAACAATTTATTCAAGTAGAGTATGTAGATTGTAGACTTATAAATTTGGGGTAAAAGCATGGTACAAATAAAAGCCGTCCATTCAGAGGTGGCTGAACAAATATTAGACCAAAATAAGAGCCATTAATTGGACCAACGTTAAGAGCCATTAATTGGACCAAAGTTAAGAGCCATTAAATGGACCAAAATAAGAGCCATTAATTGGACCAACGTTAAGAGCCATTAATTGGACCAAAGTTAAGAGCCATTAATTGGACCAACGTTAAGAGCCATAATTAGACCAAAGTTAAGAGCCATTAATTGGACCAACGTTAAGAGCCATAATTAGACCAAAGTTAAGAGACATTAATTGGACCAAAGTTAAGAGCCATTAATTGGACCAACGTTAAGAGCCATAATTGGACCAAAGTTAAGAGCCATTAATTGGACCAACGTTAAGAGCCATAATTGGACCAAAGTTAAGAGCCATTAAATGGACCAAAATAAGAGCCATTAATTGGACCAACGTTAAGAGCCATTAATTGGACCAAAGTTAAGAGCCATTAATTGGACCAACGTTAAGAGCCATAATTAGACCAAAGTTAAGAGCCATTAATTGGACCAACGTTAAGAGCCATAATTAGACCAAAGTTAAGAGACATTAATTGGACCAAAGTTAAGAGCCATTAATTGGACCAACGTTAAGAGCCATAATTTGACCAAAGTTAAGAGCCATTAATTGGACCAACGTTAAGAGCCATAATTGGACCAAAGTTAAGAGCCATTAATTGGACCAAAGTTAAGAGCCATTAATTGGACCAAAGTTAAGAGCCATAATTGGACCAAAGTTAAGAGCCATTAATTGGACCAAAGTTAAGAGACATTAGCATGTCTTCTTCTTAGCGTTCTCCCTATAAGTGGGCGTGAACGCGTTGTGTCGTTAATTTACAGCAAAGCGGCGCTATCTGCGCCTACCGACCCGGCACATTTGTCTTCAGCTTCAGTAGATTTTGCTGAACAATTTGTGTTCGGACAACAGGCATTTTTATCTACTCTTTACGACTTTAACCTACGCGAGTTCACACGGGACTTCCTGGTTTCAGAGGTAAAGGCATCAAGATGCACCAAGATGCGTAGAGATTTGTTAGGCACCGAGGCTGCTGTAAAATTGATGATAATAGCAATACTAAAAAAAAAGAAGCAAAAAAGTAGTATGGTGACAGCTTTACTTTACTTACAGCTTACTGACAGCTTTACTTTACTTACAGCTTACTGACAGCTTTACTTTACTTACAGCTTACTGACAGCTTTACTTTACTTACAGCTTACTGACAGCTTTACTTTACTTACAGCTTACTGACAGCTTTACTTTACTTACAGCTTACTGACAGCTTTACTTTACTTACAGCTTACTGACAGCTTTACTTTACTTACAGCTTACTGACAGCTTTACTACCTACAGCTTACTGACAGCTTTACTACCTACAGCTTACTGACAGCTTTACTTTACTTACAGCTTACTGACAGCTTTACTTTACTTACAGCTTACTGACAGCTTTACTTTACTTACAGCTTACTGACAGCTTTACTACCTACAGCTTACTGACAGCTTTCTTGAGTATCTAGCTTATTATCGCCATGTAGTTAGATTTGTTTACATATCCTTATATATATATATATATATATATATATATATATATATATATATATATATATATATATATTGTGTTTGTTGTTTGTTCCAGCTGAAGGCCTACTTGGCCGAAACGTCGACTTTTGTTTAGACCATTACCACGTAAAGCTGTCACCATACCACTTTTTTTCTTCTTTTTTTTTAGTATTGCTTCCTGGTTTCAGCCGTTCGCAGAGAGGGCTAGAGACATCGAATGTCACTACACGGAGACAAGGAAGGGGTAGAGACACGAAGAAACTGCGATTCGATTTTTGAAACAAATTATATCGCCTAAGGTGGGGATCGAACCTTGCTTTCCAGAGGCCGACGTGTTACTTCTAGACCACCCTATCCCTCTCATTAGCCAGTAACTTCCGCCAGTTGTCTGTGCTCGGCTGTAGAAGGAGTATAACAAATGAGATAACTTAATACCTTCGAATATCAGAATATACTGTGTAGTGATATTAACTATCACTTTTTAAAGAGATATCAACTCTTATGCTGCTTGCTTTGCTTGCGTTCCCACGACGAATAAAGGAATACACCTCCTCATCATCCGCCCTTAAAAGAGCGTTACGTGGCGTGTATGAGGTTTATTGTGGTTTGCAGCAGAACTGTGATATTTGCACATTTCGGCCCAATACATCCGACTTCAGAATGTTATTTTTGAGTACCGGGTTATCTTCACTTTTCGATCTCTACTCGCTCGCCAGACTAGACAGGTTAGTCTGTTTCCAGGAACACCGCGAAGAGGTGGAGTAGGGTCTAGATGGTTCTGATTTACCGATCCTGGTGCAAGCCATCAGCCGCGGGTCGCTGACAGCTCCCAACTCCGTTGCTGTTATAAATAAGGACGTTGAGACCAAGATGCCCACAAGTGACTGAGTTGCGAGCTGTCAACGATTCAAAGCTGATGTATGTACAAGGATCAGCGAATAACATAGCTGATCAAGATCCTACTCCACCATATGCAGTAATCGAAAAGGGAAGGCAACCTGGTAGTAAAAAACGCAGAGTGTGTGTCGGATGCAATTGGTCGAAAAATATAACAGTCAAGCTGTAAACCACAACATAATGCAACTATGCCTACTTAACGCCCTTCAAAGGGCAGATGATGAAAAGTTGTTATCGGGTAAATGTCCACAAAGAAAAAGAAAAAATAATAACGGCGGCGGAGGTGGAGATCCACTGAACTTTGTTCACTGGGACGACAGCATTATATTGTTACAACTGAATGACATAGAAGCCACGAAACTGGGAAAAAGAACAAAAATCGTGTATGGATGTGACAGCGTCCGGATGATACAGAGATTCATGACAAGGAATCAACTTAGTCGCATCTTTCTGATGTCTTACACATGTCATTACCAACCTATTTGCCAACACTTCGATTTGAACTAACATTCATCTTAGTACCTCATCCTAGGAAATCCTAGTTGGTGTCTCACAACTACAGCTCTTCCTCGTTCGCCCTTATAAAACCAATAACTGGTGGCTGTCCTGTGTTTTACAGAAAGCTGAGAGAATATACTGCGCGTTTTCGACCGAAAAATGCATCTTCAGAAAGACATGTTTGTGTACCGCACTGTCTTACTCTCCGATCCCTGCCAGTTATGGCAAGAAAGGTAAGTCTTTTTTCCAGTGGCACCACAGATAGGTGAAGTATGATCTTCATTCGCTGTTGCCGCTGATCCTACCACGAGCAGCCATCTATGCGTTACTTTCCACGTTAGGGTCAAGTTTTGTTGCATATCCTTGTATGTATATTTTTTCCTCTGTAAGAGTTTGGGGGAATTTCTATTTGCACGCTGCTCGAGGCTTAACGACGTTGAGACCAAGATGCCCACCAGTGACTGAGTTGCGAGCCGTCAACGATTAAAAGCTGCTGTATGTGCAAGGATCAGCAAATGACATAGCCGATCAAGATCCTACTCCACCAGATGCAGTAATCGAAAAGGGAAGGCAATCTGGTAGTAAAAAACGCAGAGTAATTGTCGGATGCAATTGGTCGAAAACCAGTGCATGAAAGGAAGCTTGAGACATATCCACAACCAATACTGAAACATCGGTGGCGGAGTGGTTAGTGTTTCCTGATAAAAAATAAAAAGGGTTCGATCCCCAGAAGTGGTGGATTTCTTTTTTTCACACCGACAAGGCTAAGGAGTTCACCCAGTCTTTGAAAATGGGTACCAGCCATTTCTCTGAGGAATAAAGACTACATGGCGTGCTACCGAAAACATCACTCAAAAATGGGCCGTGGTTATAGAAAAAATATGATCACTAACAACATATATGCCTCATACACCGTGCGAGGCAATTGGGGAGGGGGAGGGGGTAGAGTCTTACTTTTACAACAAATATCGCACTTGAATCGTTAATAAAAACAATCTTCGTGCCCTCATAAAGTGAGACGAGCACGTACACAACTCGTACCTTACACTCCACTACTGGCTCCTGCTACCAGCTTTACTGCAGCACTACAATTACTCGACTGTTCCCTCATAAAGTGAGATGTGCACCTACACAACTCGTACTTTACGCCACACTACTGGCTCCTGTTACTAGCTTTACTGCAGCACTACAATTACTTGACTGTTCCCTCATCATCATCAAGTGCCGTCTCCGCATCAAAGGTTGGCTACCATGGAGCGCCATTCCACTCTGTCTCTTGCTTTGATGTTGCAGATTGTCATAGGTTGGCTTGTCCATCTTTTGATGTTACTCATCCATGTTAGTCTTGGTCTGCCTCTTTTACCTTGTATTTTCCCTTCCAATAAAACTTTTATTAGGCTGTTGTGTCTTTTAACATGGCCCACAAATTTCATGTCTTGTTATAATTGTGTTTAGTAGTTCTCTTTTCATTGTTAGTTGTTTTAAAACGTCATCGTTTGTTTTCTTTTCTTTCCATCCAATTCTACCTATTCTTCTATAGATCCACATTTCAAAGGCTTCAATTATCTGTTCTGTTTTCTTGTCTAATGTCCATGTTTCTGCACTACTCAGGTATATTGAGAAGCTGTAACATTTTGCTATTCTTAGTTTTAGCCTTGTTGTTGCTTGTTTTGATGTTAGTATATTTTTCATGGCATTAAAATTACTTTTTGCCACACCTATTCTTTTGTTTATTTCAATTTTACATTTTCCATCATTGGTTATAGTGTGTCCCAGGTAGTTGTAGCTCTGAACTGTCTCCAGATGTATTCCTTCAACTTTGATATTTAATTGTAGGTCTTGAGAATGTTCTTTCTTTATGATCATAGGTTTAGTCTATTTAATATTCATATCTAGTCCATATATTTTGCTTGTCATGTTTATTACATTCATTAATTGTTGTAGATCTTGACGATTCTCTACTGTCCCGTAAGAGAACTGAAATGTTCTTTCTGTGTGTCCTAGATAGCAGTTGTAACATTGAATACCTTAACGTACTTTGGAAGGCGACATAACCGGTTTAAGATAGGGATGGCATTCTATTTGTTTCAAGAAAAGATCTATCAAGCTTGAATGTTCCGGGCCGAAAGGTGTCAGTAAACTCTGTAACACCACATATAACGCTCATCAAGATCTAAGGAGTAAGTAGGATAATCGTGCACCATTGCACTATCTATGTCACATGTGGAGATAAGTAAAAGACAAAGAGCAGGATCACTCAACAGAGCAGTCAAAGTAGGTTCCTTCTCCTCCCAGCGAGCGGAACACTCTTAGATACAGAAATGTTTCTAACACAAAGAAGAGGTAATTTAAAAAAAATAAATTTAAAATAGCAGGTAAAGGGATGCAATACTTGATTTTCCTCGCCAGCTGGTAGCTCATAACACTTTTTATTTAATGTTGCACTTTCTATTTAATGTAACACTTTTTATTTAATGTAACACTTTCTATTTAATGTAACACTTTCTATTTAATGTAACACTTTCTATTTAATGTAACACTTTCTATTTATTGTAACACTTTATTTATATACTATTTAACTCTTTCAGTACGTAATTTGTTTAAGAATTTAGCGGAAAGGAGATTTTAGCGACAAAATGTTTCATGGTTTTAAACATCAATCTACATATTTATATTTATCTAACACTTAATATATTGTATATGACTTTTTAGGTTATTAAACAAGAAATTAGATTCCACCAATCTCAAGCTGATACAAGACATGTAAAAAAAATATGGTTTAATGACAGTTTACACTAATCAAATTGAGGGTGACGCACTGTGCCGCTAAACGTACGTGCGGAAAGTTAATGTAACATTTTCATTTTTAATGTAACACTTTCTATTTAATATAATTATTTTTATTTAATATAACATTCACAATTTGGTGTAAAAAAAAAAAAAGTAAAGTACCCCCGTCACGCCAAGTGGCGTATAGGGAAATATGGTGTTAGTGACCCTATATTTTACAGACCTTCAGCACATGATTTTTGGGGTAATGTGGTCGGTATTACGCCCGTGCTACTTTACTTTCCTAGAAACAAATCCGGTTCCCATTTAAGGCACAATTTAGTGTAATGATTTCTATTTATGTATCTATTTAAAGGTCCCCTTCTTAACGTTGTTCAGTCTATTCGTTTTTACTTTCAAATCCAAAGGAATCTTTGGCGCTTTCACAATGCAATTTTGAAAAAAATGTTCCTTCTCCGGCAGGTCTAGGCATACACTGTTATACACATGTATAATCTTTATATCTACAAATAATGATAATCGTATCTGCAGGAAAACGAACTCAAACCCTCATAACAAGAACTATGTAACCTCCGTGCATGTTGGAGCCACAATCTCCGCCTCATGGAGAAGTGAAATATTTGAACGCCTCATTAGTGAGGCACAACGTTTGGAGAAAGTGACGTATGTGGTTGTGGTCTTTCTCGCTGTTATTACGACCCTCACATTTGTCACGTGAGTAGTGATTAAAGCCTAATTGTAACATTAAATGTTCAGCGCCCACAGAGAAGCAACAAACCCTTATTGGACAGTAACAGTAACGAACTATAGTCCGTTCAGAAATTCATAATAACACCTGAATTAGTTTTGCGTGATAACCGCTTAATAATTTGGTTACAAATTTTGCATGCAATCTTAGAATATTGATGACGCTAAGATTTTGGTATTTTTTATTCCACAAACACAACAGATTTTGCACATCAGCGAATTCCTTTGATCTTTTATGACGATATCACACAAGTTGATTCAAATTTTAGAGTTTACAGTAATCGTGTTAAATTTTCCAGTTTACTGCAATTCTTGTCAGAGGCGTATCTACATAGTGCTTAATTGTGGGTGTTGTTCGTTATGTGTTTTTGCAAACAGGAATTCAATTGGTTACAATTAGTCTTGTCCTTCGCTCACCATTAGATCCCAGGACGTCCTAACTGCAGCTGGAATTGAATTCATCTTAATTTTAATCATTCCGAACCTGACGATTCCAAGAGGTTGATAATCATTACTGGCTGGACAAATAGTAATCCATCTCGTTTCCAGCACTCATCTTCCACCCACAGCACATGTTCAACACACTTCTTCCAGAACGGAATGTCTATTTTTGAGAGAGACTCGCGTGTCAGAACTTCAACATCACACATTTTAAACGTCCTGTTCTGTTCTGCAACTTGTCCTTTGACTTGAACCCAGACAAGTTCGATTGGATTAAGGTGCGCATGATATGCAGGGAGTCGAAGAGAGGTGTGGCCGTATTTCTCAATGATTTTGTCAACATGGTACACCTTTTTCTTATTCGTATTCTTCACAAGTTGTAACAATTGTCAAATTTGGCATTTTCATTCGCAAGCCATGTCCTAATTTGCTCTTTTGTATTTGATGCAGTAGGAACGTTGTCTTCCTCTGATACGACATTGTGGTATGATGCATTATCCATGACTATGCATGAAGGTCTCTCCAGGATTGGTAAAAGATCGTTCTCCAACCAGTGCCTGAAAATGTTTCCATTCATTTCAGTATGGTAGTCCCTACCGTCGGTACTTTTTGATTGGAAAATAAGTCCCGCATCATGGACAAGGCCGTTTTCAATGCTTCCAGCATGCGTTAATATAATGCGCTGGCCTTTGCTGCTCGGAATTGTTCTTTTGAGTTTGTCATTTACTGACTGCCATTCTTTAGCATAGGTGTGGTGTGCGTTGACCCATGATTCGTCCAAATATACAATATCATACCGTTCACGTATCCTCACGTGCTCACGTGTCACGTTTTATGACATCCATGTCAAAGCTGTCGACTTTCCTTTTACTTCCTTGATTGACATGAGTGCACTCTGAGTCTTGTTTAATCCAACGAGAAAATGACGATCTATTAAGACCAAGCGCGAGTTGTGTTCGTCTCTCTGGGTCATGAATATCACAATATAAATGCCCCATCTTGGATTCCCTAAGGAAGTGCTGATATAGTAAAACAGTAACCTTTTGCATAGTTATAAATTTGCATTTCAAACTCATTGTAATTTAGATATAAATTTTGGTATTTAAAGTCAACAAATTGTCTACTGAGTCTTCACAAAATTAATAAAGATACGTCTTCCCTTCGGTAATTAATGCCCAGGCCGTGGTGCGTCATGTCGTTCAATAACAATTCAGTTTTGTGCACGGGATTTTCCTGAAGTTAGTGTTTCTGCAATAGCCAAACTATTTTACGTGAACGACCGCACCAAATTAATGTATATATCCTAAAATGGTGTCAAATTCGAACAGGGTGAATTTAATATAGCCTAAAGAAGAAAACTTTTAAACTAGATCAAATTTCTCAGAGCAAAAAATATTTCTATAACGTCATCAATATTCTAAGATTGCATGCAAACTTTGAAAGCAAAATAACAAACGGTTATCACGCAAAACTAATTCAGGTGTGATTATGAATTTCTGAACGGACTATAGTTCTCACAGAGAAGGAAGAAACCCTTATTGGACAGTGACGTTAACGAACTAGTACCCACAGAGAAGGTACAAACCCTTATTGGACAGTGACGTTAACGAACTAGTACCCACAGAGAAGGTACAAACCCTTATTGGACAGTGACGTTAACGAACTAGTACCCACAGAGAAGGTACAAACCCTTATTGGACAGTGACGTTAACGAACTAGTACCCACAGAGAAGGTACAAACCCTTATTGGACAGTGACGTTAACGAACTAGTACACACAGAGAAGGTACAAACCATTATAGGGCAGTTATGCTAACGAACTAGTGCCCACAGAGAAGGAACTAACTATTATGGGACAGTGACGGTAACGTACTAGTACCCACAGAGAAGGAACTAACCATTATGGGACAGTGACGGTAACGTACTAGTACCCACAGAGAAGGAACTAACCATTATGGGACAGTGACGGTAACGTACTAGTACCCACAGAGAAGGAACTAACCATTATGGGACAGTGACGGTAACGTACTAGTACCCACAGAGAAGGAACAAAACCTTATTGGACAGTAACGGTAACAGTAACGAACTAGTACCCACAGAGAAAGAACAAACCATTATGAGACAGTAACAGTAACGAACTAGTACCCACAGAGAAAGAACAAACCATATCATGGGACAGTAACCCTGACAGTAACAGAAAAAATATATATGGGTATCATAGGAGGAGGAGGTATGTACTACAGCACTCAGAAAAAAAAAATTACAAATAAACAACAACAGAAAAAACAAAGAACAATATATGGTCCGAAGCAGGATCGCACCCGTACTCAATGACACTGCGCCTTGCAACGAGAAGCCGAACACTTAGGAACACTGCCACTCAGCTAACTAAAATAATTTAGCTATTGCGGAGAATGTCTTACGCGAAGACATTCTCATGACTATAGCAAAGGGTTGAGGTCACAGCTCGGTTTCCCTGAATTATTGCATCGGAAGTTTCCCTCTATGATAATATTAATTTATTATTATTTGTCTCATATATATATATATATATATATATATATATATATATATATATATATGATTTGATATGGTTTATATATATCACCATCATCATCATTGATTGCTGTCTCCGCATCGACGGTTGGCTACCATGGAGCGTCATTCTGCTCTGTCTCTTTCTTAGATGGTTCAGGTTGTCATGGGCTGACTTGTCCATTTTTTTATGTTACTCGTCCATGTTAGTTTCGGTCTGCCTCTGCCTCATTTACCTTGATTTTTCCATCAAAAATTACTTTTAGTAGGCTGTTATGTCTTTTAAATGTTCCAAAATCTTATTTGTCTTTTTTGTTGTTTTAAGACTTCATTGTTTGTTTTCTTTTCTTTCCATCAAATTCTTCATATTCTTCTATAAATTCACATTTCAAACGCTTACATTCTCTTTTTTTTTTTTATCTAATGCCCATGTTTGCAGCAAACAGAGATTTTGAGAAGATATTACATTTTTCTATTCTTAGTTTTAACCCTTGTGTTATTTGTTTTGATGTTAGTATACTTTTCATGGCATTAAAATTAATTTTTGCCATACCTATTCTTTTGTTTTGTTTTCAGTTTTACATTTTCCATCCCTGTCTTACCACTCTTTTTACATCAATAGGTGTAGAGTTATCTCTATTATATTTTATTGTTGCTGTTTGCTCCCAGTATAAATTACATATTAATTGTATGTCTGTGTCATCTAGATCTTTATGTTTTAGGCAGTCTATGAGCTATATATTATTTCTGTTTTATCAAAGTTTTCACATCCACTCCTGCAGCGTTTTATATACTCCTAATCGGTTCTGCCAAACGTTTAGAGCGCTTTTTCATTAGCGACTTTTAATTTACACGATGTATGTGCCAGAGCAACAAGAAAGGTCCCATTCTGAATAGTAAAGAACATAAGAAGTGGTCATAGAGAAAAAAAGCAATCATTACCAGCATGCAACATAAAAATAAACGGGGCAAATCCGAAACAAGTGCAAAGCGTCAAATATTTGGGTACAATAATAACATCAGATGATGCACCACAGAAATAAAAAGGCTTAGGCCAAAATAGCATTTCAGAAAATGGAAAACGTTTTGTGCAGCAAGTCTATGTCAATAGAAATGAGAAAGAGAGTTCATCGGTGGTATACATAACCAATTCTGACTGATGGAAATCATGACTAGCAGACAAAGAAATTCAAAGACGATTAGAGGCTTCATAGGCAGTATTTCTCAGAAGAATGTTGAAAGTTCCCTGGACAGCTAAAGAAGATCAACGAGGGAATTCTCAAAGAGGCCAACACACAAAGGCAGTTCGTTAAAAAAAACATCATCATCATCATGTGCCATACCGGTTGGCGTAGGCGATCATGTCCTTCCACAATCTTCTATCTACAGTGCATCGTATCAGTTCTGTTGTTGACTGTTTTCCATGCCATGACACCAAGCTATCCAGTATTTTCTCCGTTTGTCGTCCGCGATTTCTCTTTCCTTTTATTTTGCTAGTTGTAACCAAGTATTCCAACTTTCCTCTTCTCATGATGTGCCCGAAAAATCTTGATTGTTCCTTTCTGATGTTTTTTTAGGAGCTCCCTTTTTGTGTTGGCCTCTTTGAGAACTTCCTCTTTGGTCTATTTAGCTGTCCAGGGAACTTTCAACATTCTTCTGAGAAATCCCATCTCTGTGGTCTCTAATCGTCTTTTCATCTGTTTGTCTACCGTCCATGATTCGTTTCCATAGGTCAGAATTGGTTCTATATAGCACCGATGAACTCTCTTTCTCATTCCTATTGACATAGATGAAAAAAAACATCAGAAAGAAATAATCGACATTTTTCGGGTACATCATGAAAAGAGGAAAGTTTGAATACTTGGTTATAACTGGCAAAATACAGGGAAAGAGAGATCGCGGACGACAAAGAGAGAAAATACTGGATAGCCTAGTGTCATGGCACAGAAAACAGTCAACAACAGAATCGACACGATGCGCTGTGCATAGAAGATTATGGAAGAACACGATCGCCATCGCCCACGTGTATAATAATAGGTATCTGTGCCTCACCTTTTCTTGTTGGTGTCCTCGTTTCCTGAAGAAGACTAAATGTAGGCCGAAACGTCAGTATTTTGTTGTATTCCTTTTTTTTTGTACAGATGTCACCATACCTTACAGGAGTGTACGTTACACCCTACTACTGGCTAACTTGTATGGCACATAATGATGATGTGCCAGACTCTGTAGATAGTCTATCTACTACCCTTCTCTCTGTCCCCTATTGTAACAATTCTCCCCATGTTTCAAAATGATCGCCTTTTTCACTCCTATCCATTCACTCTTTCCCATTCACTCTCTTGTCCTCAATGTTAAAATTTAAAACAAATTTATTTCAAGTCGTTATTTTAAAAGTCTCATTCTATGTAAACCCACATTTACCCTCCCTACCAAGAAATGAACATTTTTTTACACCTTAATACCCTCAAGGGTGTCCGGTTAGCGCAATCGATAGGCGGTTGGCTTACCACGGCAACAGCCGGGGTTCGTACCCTGGCGAGGACACCTGGGTTTTACTAATTCCCTAAAAAAATTAGTAGGAGCCGCGATAGCTCAGTGGTTAGTGAACTGGACTACTACGGACAAGGGGTAGGGTTCGATCCCAACCGACGGCTCCGGGTTCACCCAGCCTTAAATGGGTACCGGATTTTTTCTGGGAAAGTAAAAGCAGCACGGGCGTAATACCGACCACATTACCCCAAAAATCATGTGCTGAAGGTCTGTAAAATATAGGGTCACTAACACCATATTTCCCTATACGCCACTTGGCGTGACGGGGGGTACTTTACTTTTTTACTAATACCCTCAACTTTCATTTCTAAATGTAATCATTATTACTGTCCATTTTTATTGCTTACAAATTCCTCCCTTCTATTTTTCAACTTTCCCTACTTCTCACTCACGGCCTCTTGAGCATTGACGCATTGACGCGTCAATGCTCTATGAAGACAATATTTATAACAGTCGTAATCAAATAATCGTGTCAATATCTTTTGAGGTGACTGAGAATAGGTTTATTGTAGTGAGCCGGCGCTAGACACCTGTAGCACAGATCAGTTCCCACGTTAGAATAACAAATACCACAATCCTGACAATAAGCGCGCTTTGATATTGAGAGTTTCTGCTATCTTAAAGGGAGGTAATCATAAAAGCGTACATAGCTCAAATTATCCTTAAGAGATCTATCACCTGTCGAGTGCTGAACATCTGCATTTCTTTAGTAAATAAAATGCTCAATATATCTAGGATATTCTCACGATTATTTTATGACTAGCTTCCAGTTCTCTTATTCAAGAGTTCACTTTTAAAGAAATCTCCCAGAGACACACTTTCTCCACCTCCGTGAACTTTCTCTCACAGCATAATGGTGAGAGGTGTGGTTTTGAACACCTGGACGGAGAGACGCGTTTGAAAATGTTCTTATTCTGATCTTTCCCGAGGACTTTGGAGTGTCTTTACGAGGGCTAGTACTCTAAAACTGGTCGAACAATCAGCATCAGCTGGCATGTCTAGTGACGTGTACCCTTCTCGTCTGATTTCCAGCATTTCTACTTGTTTCTTCATGTACCCGAACATCACATTATTTCTGTTATCAACATTTTCTGATATGAGACAATAACCATTTCTATTTGAATATGCAGAAGAATGTGGCAGAATTTGGTGGAGAGAAAAGCACATTTTTTTTTTTTTTTTTTTGCGTTTGCCAGCTTTTACCTCTGACGAAGTCTCTAGAGACTAGGAACATAATTTTGCGTGTTAATCCGTTTTTACATGGCAGCCATGTGCACAGGTGTCCCTCGCCGTACAGGCAAATAACTCCGTCTTCGGATGTACTCATTTTTTCCGTCCATGAGTAACTGACGCTTCAAGCCGGGCCTCGCTGCTGAGACCAGGGGTGGTTGCTGCAGAGAGAAATCATAAATAAAAATCCCAACTGGTACAGCCGGGATTTGAATCCACAACCTCTCTGTCTCGAGGCCGACGTCTTGCCTCTAGACCAACCAGTCCCCTAAAAAAGCAAATATTCCAGAACAAGTTACAGAGAAAGAAAACAAATAAATATATAAACTACATTTACATGAACATCGATTCACACCGGTTATAGAAAATTAGAGAAAAGGTCAATAATTGCAGTGCTGCGGTAAAGCTGGTAGAAAGGATCCGGTGGTGTGATGTACTCTCCTACGAGGTATGGTGACAGCTTTACAAAATAAGAATACAACAAAATAATGACTTTTTGGCCTAAATGCGGCCTGCCTCAGAAAACGAGAACAACGCAAACGGACAACGGAATAAAAAATAAATTCTACTACATCTAGAATGAGCGGAACAAGAAAATCAAAGAGAAAAACCGAACAGGCATGTGAATCTAGGCAGATGGCTGAGGGAAATGTCAAACATAAAGATTTACTTGTGTAATATAGTCAAGTCATTCTTTAAATCTTGGCCTAGTCTCCTAATGTGATGCTAATTGTAGCTACTCTCAAAACTTCTTCATTTTCCTTTTCAACATTATTCACATTATTAATTATCACTTTCCATTTCTATCTTTCTTTCATTTTTCTTTTCTTCGTTTTCCTTCCTTTCTTTCTTAAGAGTTTGTCCGACAACTAGCCCGTAGCTTCGTCCGTTTCTAAAAAGACGTGAGTTAAACGTTGATACATTGTGTTTACACAAGGCAGTGCCTTTGGACCCAGCACATCCGACATTTTTCTAATCCCTGAACTTCTTCCATTTCATCTCAGTGAGTAGTCTCTTCCAAGTCCTCTACGGGGCGAAAAGTAAGATCTCGATCATTTCAAGTTCGCTGAACCTGATTAAGTCAGCTATGATTCGCTGATCGTTTTAAATCCAGGTTCGCTTATGTAACTGTGGGCCCAGGCTAGCAAATCTACATAACTATAATAACAACACATATTAGACCAAGACTCCCTAACGTGTTATATACATTGATACACATATCTCATTGGACATAAACAATTGACTCAACTATAAAGATGCATATCCAACATTAATGCATACCCCATTAGACATGTAACAACAGACCCTGCTATATGTATATATATGTATAAATTTAAAAATATGTATAGATATAAATATGTATACCTAATATGTACATACCCCTTTAAACATTACAATAACCGACTCAGCTATAAAGATATATGCCAAACCTTACATGAAGAATTATAGAACTTAAAAACGAGGAAAAAAGTAATAGCCGCCTCAATTTAAAACGACAAGACTTTGCATAGTTCAATGTATGATACTACAGTCCCGGATACGTTTTTATCCTTATCTTAGCCTCTTTCCCAAGTTTTCAAGATAAAAGGAGCAACACCTGGGCTGTCAAACACTGTTCTGTCACTCCATTTAACAAACAACCAGTACTCAGAGCCGGTGAACAATACACAAAATCCACCCCCTAAAAATGTAACACTTAAACCCCGGAACTTTTCGTCAGGGTTATTTAAACTGAAGTGGCACCGCTAGGGTTAACAAGCTCTTGTCACTCAGGCCTCATCACACAGGTGTTCGTAACGAGCGCTACTTTGCTACCTGGTGTGGAGCTTGCTGAGCAGAGGAGTTTTACTTCCTACGTTTGTGTTCGTGTCAGAGTATATGTGTGTGTGTGTGTGTGTGTGTGCACAGAAAGAGAACAGAAAATTGAAGCCTTTGAAATGTGTATATATAGAAGAATAGGTAGAGTTGGATGGAAAGAAAAGAAAAAGAAAACAAACGATGAAGTCTTTAAAAAAAAATTAAAATTAAAAGAGAACTACTAAACACAATTCAAACAAGACAAGTGCGATTTTTGGGCCATGTTAAAAGACACAACTGCTTACAAAAAGTAATCTTGGAGGGGAAAATACAAGGTAAAAGAGGCAGAGGCAGACCAAGACTAACATGGATAAGTAATACTAAAAGTCAGCCTATGACAACCTGCACCATCAAAACAAGAGACAGAACGGAATGGCGCTCCATAATAGCGAACCTTCGTTGCGGCTATGGCACTCTATGGTGTGTGTGCGCGCGCGCAGGAAATAGTCCCAGTTTTGTGTATTACTATTATTTGTTTATAACTATTATTTATATGTACACTACATCAGTATGTGGCACTGATATATTAATAACAATTTCAATGTAACAGGGAACACAAGAACAGAGTGCAATCTCAGCATAGCAAAAACGACTTTTACAACATTTCTTCTTCTTCTTCTTTCATTCCTTATTTGCCTTTCAGCGTCGAGGGAGATATAATTAGCGGATTTTCGCCCTTCTGTTCGCCTCTAATGCTGGTATGTTTCCTAGTTCTTCTAATATTCCGTAAATCCATCTTATTCGTGGTCGACCCTTGGGTCTGGTGTTCTCGCACTTTACTGATGGCTCATTGGGTTTTGATCACTTACACTTACACTTGCACTTGCACGTACACTTACACTTACACTTGCACTTACACTTGCACTTACACTTACACTTGCACGTACACTTACACTTGCACTTACACTTGCACTTACACTTGCACGTACACTTACACTTACACTTGCACTTACACTTGCACGTACACTTACACTTACACTTACACTTACACTTACACTTGCACGTACACTTACACTTACACTTACACTTACACTTGCACGTACACTTACACTTACACTTGCACTTACACTTGCACGTACACTTACACTTGCACTTACACTTACACTTGCACGTACACTTACACTTACACTTACACTTACACTTACACTTGCACGTACACTTACACTTGCACTTACACTTGCACTTACACTTGCACTTACACTTGCACTTACACTTACACTTACACTTGCACTTACACTTGCACTTACACTTACACTTGCACTTACACTTACACTTACACTTGCACTTACACTTGCACGTACACTTACACTTACACTTACACTTGCACTTACACTTACACTTACACTTACACTTACACTTACACTTACACTTACAACAGATAAAGGCAGATATTCTTTTTCCTGCTGTCGTTCCCCGATGACTTCTAGGATCTGATTGTTTTTTTTCGTGATGGGTCCTTGTCCTTTTCGTCATGGGTCCTTGTCCTTTTCGTCATGGCTCCTTGTCCTTTTCGTCATGGCTCCTTGTCCTTTTCGTCATGGCTCCTTGTCCTTTTCGTCATGGCTCCTTGTCCTTTTCGTCATGGGTCCTTGTCCTTTTCGTCATGGGTCCTTGTCCTTTTCGTCATGGCTCCTTGTCCTTTTCGTCATGGCTCCTTGTCCTTTTCGTCATGGCTCCTTGTCCTTTTCGTCATGGCTCCTTGTCCTTTTCGTCATGGGTCCTTGTTCTTTTCGTCATGGCTCCTTGTCCTTTTCGTCATGGCTCCTTGTCCTTTTCGTCATGGCTCCTTGTCCTTTTCGTCATGGGTCCTTGTCCTTTTCGTCATGGCTCCTTGTCCTTTTCGTCATGGCTCCTTGTCCTTTTCGTCATGGGTCCTTGTTCTTTTCGTCATGGCTCCTTGTCCTTTTCGTCATGGCTCCTTAGAAGAACGTTAAGTCGGCGTAGATACACTTTGTTTTTGCTTGAGGTAGAACTGTGATATTTGCAACATTCGGCCCAACACATTCGACTTTGGAGTGGAGAAATATGATAATAAATTAATATTATTGTGGAGGTAAGCTTTCAAGGCAATGGATCAGCGAATATTTTCATGGGAAGAGCTGTTTACAGCACTCGGAATAATATCAAAAACAATCAACAACAGACAAAAAAAAAACAACTGTTGGTCGTGTGCTCTAGCGTTTGGTTTCTCGTGGCAAGGCGCTGTGTCGAGGAGTACGGGTTCGATCCTGCTTCTGATCACCTATTGTTAATTCTTTTTTACTATGTTGTTGATTGTGTGTGATTTTTTTCCGAATGTTGTAAACATAGCTCTTCCGCTGGAGGCGAAGGCGCGTCTCCCAGCACCAAAGCTGGAAGTTGTCAGTGATCCACAGCTGATGGCTTGCGCCAGGATCGGTGAACCAGAACCATCCAGACCCTGCTCCACCTCTCCGTGGTGCCTCTAGTAACAGACTAACCTGTTTAGTCTGGCCAAGCGAGTAGGGATCGAAGAGGGAAGACAACCTGGTACTCAAAAATGTCATACTGAAGTCGGATATGTTGGGCCGAAAGGCGCAAATATCACAGTTATTCTGTAAACCACAACACAACGCAGACACGCCTACTTAACGTCCTTTTAAGGGCGGATGATGACGAGGTACACTCCTTAAGTCATAGGGCGAACGCAAGCAAGCTCTTCCGCTGAAATGATCCACAGCCGACTTTAGGTTGCTATTGTTGATTGTCTTCCACCTTCGATGCCTACTCGCATGGTCAGATGGCAAATTAGTCTGTTTCTGGAGGCACCACGGAGAGGTGGGGTAGAGTCTAGATGGTTCTGGTTTACCGAGCTTGGCACAAGCCATCGCTGACAGGTTGGGTAGAGTCTAGATGATTCTGGTTTACCGATCCTGGCACAAGCCATCGCTGACAGTTTGGGTAGAGTCTAGATGGTTCTGGTTTACCGATCTTGGCACAAGCTATCGCTGACAGGTTGGGTAGAGTCTAGATGGTTCTGGTTTACCGATCCCGGCACAAGCCATCGCTGACAGTTTGGGTAGAGTCTAGATGGTTCTGGTTTACCGATCTTGGCACAAGCCATCGCTGACAGTTTGGGTAGAGTCTAGATGGTTCTGGTTTACCGATCTTGGCACAAGCTATCGCTGACAGTTTGGGTAGAGTCTAGATGGTTCTGGTTTACCGATCTTGGCACAAGCCATCGCTGACAGTTTGGGTAGAGTCTAGATGGTTCTGGTTTACCGATCTTGGCACAAGCTATCGCTGACAGGTTGGGTAGAGTCTAGATGGTTCTGGTTTACCGATCTTGGCACAAGCCATCGCTGACAGGTTGGGTAGAGTCTAGATGGTTCTGGTTTACCGATCTTGGCACAAGCTATCGCTGACAGGTTGGGTAGAGTCTAGATGGTTCTGGTTTACCGATCTTGGCACAAGCCATCGCTGACAGGTTGGGTAGAGTCTAGATGATTCTGGTTTACCGATCCCGGCACAAGCCATCGCTGACAGTTTGGGTAGAGTCTAGATGGTTCTGGTTTACCGATCCTGGCACAAGACATCGCTGACAGTTTGGGTAGAGTCTAGATGGTTCTGGTTTACCGATCCCGGCACAAGCCATCGCTGACAGTTTGGGTAGAGTCTAGATGGTTCTGGTTTACCGATCCCGGCACAAGCCATCATGTGTGGGTCGCTGACAACTTTATTTATTGATAACACAGATGAAAAAAAACTCGAACATAAATAAATATCAATTAAAATAACTACATCATCATCATTGTGTGCCGTCTCCGCATCGAAGGTTGGCTACCACGGAGCGCCATTCCACTCTGTCTCTTGCTTTGATGGTGCAGATTGTCATAGGCTGACTTGAAAATAACTACATTCGTATGGCAAATACCTGATACAGCAAAAAAAAAAACTATTTTTTGAGAGACTATATTATTTTCCCCAGTGGAACACATATATAAACGTGTAATATCGATATATTTGCTGAAAAATACATTAATTCCTTCGAATTGCAGAATAATATTTAGCCAACCAAGGACAGACGGAAGAGTTAACATGCAAGTTTGGTTAAACTTATCATTTCAGAAAACTGGTTGATAAATAGCATAAATCAAAGCAAAATAAAATATTTTGGTTATGTAAAAAAAACATAATAACATATAGGGAAGATAATAATAAAGGCAAAGTTCCAGATTGATGAGAGAGAGAGGAAGACCTAGAATAAGTTGGTGCAAGTTATGACGGGCGACATGGGATTGACTGCTGCAGACACTGGACATCTCACGCAGGACAGAGACAACTTTAAAGTAGCTACAATAGAAGCCAAGCTGCAGTGAAAACAAGATTGATTATGATGATGATGATGTATTATTTTATGAAAGAAGCGTATGAAACACAAATTCAACTCTGAAATTAGTCAAGTAATAATGCTGAAAAAAAATAAATAAATAAACAATTACAACAACAATCGTACTTTGAGTCTTTGATAAATATTCAAACATCTTGACAAGTCACACACGTGTCAATCTAGAAGTAGACATAGGTGCGGATGAAACAAAATATTTGGTCAAATGCTGAGGAAGAGACTAAGACCCATACTGAAACACAAATAAATAAAACACATTTAGATTTAGAATAAATCTTAGCTGCACAGGTGCCACATCTTTGCAGTGGGGAATAGAGAAGAAAGTAGAGTATGATTTTTTATTTATTTTTCTTTTTTTGCGTCCGCCATCTTTTACCTCTGGCGAAGTCCCTAGAGACTAAGAACTAAATTGTGCGTGTTAATTAGTTTTTTTCCCTGGAAGCCGTGTGTCCAGGGGTCCCTCGCCGCACAAGCAGATAACTCTTGTCTCTGAGGGTACTCGCACTTTTTTTCCGCCGACGAGTAATTGACTTTACAAACTGGGCCTCGCTGATGAAACCAGTCTGTAGAGAGAAATCACAAATAAACATCCCAACTGGTGCAGCCGGGATTTGAACTCAAAACCTCCCTGTCTCGAGATCGGCGTTTTGCTTCAAGACCAGTCCCTTGAGTATAGAACCGCATATAGCGATTGTCGACCAAGGAAAAAGTCTTTGGTAAGGTGGACAAAAGATAAACTATCTTTCTTTACGACACATAGTACCATTGCTGGTGTATGTCGGGGGGGGGGGGGGGGCAACGATAGAACCCGAGGGATAAAGGCCGCTTGGTCAAGCAGTCGCCACGACGTGTGAGACTCAGGATTTTTATTTCACCCCCGACAGAAAAAATCCTTTCTGTCTACCGCGGGCTTCGAACACCGTACACCGGCTTTTCAGCCAGCGGAACAGTGGTTTTAGCCGCACGGACACGCGCACCTCCCGGACAAAAGATGGCAATATTAAACTCTATAGAATTAAACCTCAATTAATCAAGCATTGTAAAGACAAGTACCAAAACAGGGAAGATAAATACAGAACCAATGCTAGCCAATAAAAGCCATTTCACATAAAGACGGTAGTTTTGAAAATAAAAGTAGAAAGTAAAGATACTAACATGGCATGTGAGTCGCCGCCATTGCGGGTACATTGGCCAATGGGTACATTTTTGAAATTAAGACGCACTGCAGCCCAGTTGGTATAAATCTTTGCAATAGGAGTCACCCACATCATGAAACTTTGTAGCGAAGACAACATCCCTCGATCAGTGTCAATTTGGTCTTCGTTTTACATAGAGACTGGGTGGGTCACAGGAGTTTTAAAGAGTGACTGTAATATAGGAGACTGTGACCATATTCTTCCTTAAAGCAAATGCCGGAGGGAGGAGAACATATATTTAAAACGTGTACTTTTATGTTATAGCGGACATACATTATCAGAGGTGTCTACCTCACAGAAAACACTGATTGGGTGTGTCTACCTCACAAAAAACACTGATTGGGTGTGTCTACCTCACAGAAAACACTGATTGGGTGTGTCTACCTCACAGAAAACACTGATTGGGTGTGTCTACCTCACAGAAAACACTGATTGGGTGTGTCTACCTCAGAGAGAAACACTGATTGGGTGTGTCTACCTCACAGAAAAACACTGATTGGGTGTGTCTACCTCACAGAAAAACACTGATTGTGTGTGTCTACCTCACAGAAGAACACTGATTGGGTGTGTCTACCTCACAGAGAACTGACTAGGTGTGTCTAACTCACAGAAAACACTGATAGGGTGTGTCTACCTTACAGAAAAATACTGATTGGATGTGTCTACCTCACATAAAAACACTGAATGGGTATGCCTACCTCAGAGAGAAACACTGATTGAATGTGTCTACCTCACATAAAACACTGATTGGCCGTGTCTACCTCACAGAAAAACACTGATTGGGTGTGTCTACCTCAGAGAGAAAAACACTGATTGGGTGTGTCTAGCTCAGAGAGAAACAGTGGATGGACAGTCTATTTCACAGAGAAACACTGAATTGGCGTGTCTACCTCCTAAAAAGACAACTGATGAGCAGTTTACCTTACAGAACACCACTGATTGCACGTGTCTAAAACGCAGAGAAATATTGAGTGGACGAGTCTGCCTCGAAGAGAAACGCGGAGTGAACGTGTAAATCACACAGTGAAACACCGAATGGGCGATCCTATCTCAAAGAGAAATACAGAATGAAAGAGTCAATCACACACAGAAACACTGAATGGACGAGACTATCTCACAGTGAAAGATCGAGTGAACGGGTCAAAAGATAACGAACAGGCAAAGATTACTAACAACCACTCTTTGACAAACTCTGACCATACATGCACCATCCATTCCGGACCAATCTATGTCAAATTTTGAAATCCACACATACAGACAAACATACATCTCATACATACACTGAAATTCATCCGTGGAGCAAGATCACTCATAATGAACGAGAAAAATGACGCCAAGCTGACATAGAATGGATCAGCGCAAAAGCTGACATCAACACGAACATGAAGCACACAGCACGGAGTGTTTATTATTAAAATTTTACATTACTCTTTCATTGTACAAAAAAGAAGACAACAGAGGTGAAAAAAGTAAGTCGGCCAGTAACGTTCATGAAATGAACAACATGATCACGGCCACATATCTCAGGCCAGAGGACAGTGAGGGTTTCCTCGAAAACACCCAAAGCTTGTGACGTCTTCAGCTAATCGAGCTATAGACGACTGGCGTCATTCTACTAACCACCGCCCCCGCTCGAAATGCTGAAAACGTCACAAGTTGTGTGATCTACGTCAGTCCTCGGGTCTGATATATAGATGTCCGTGTTAGAAAACAATTCTAATGTTGACGTCACCTGGACCTTACCTTCTGGACAAAGACCTTTATACTTGATTCTGAGGCACTTCTCGTCACACCTTTTCACACTCTTGAATTTTTTGAATGAGGTGGAGACAAATCTGTTATGACCACAGAGCGACCGGAACCTGGCTGTCCAACAGTTCACGCTACATTGGGCGCCTAAGACCTTGACAGTTTTCTGCGATGTGATAAATTACAAATCTGTATTGATACTCAAAAATATGGTTTTGATTATTTATAACAATCTGGCGTTTATATATATATATATATATATATATATATATATATATATATACATATGATTAGATTAAATTTAGATTAAATGTTGACCTCAGATGGTGGATGTACAACAGAGGTGAGATGCAGAATGGCTCAGGCAAAAGCAGTTTTCCAAAAAATGAGGAAGATACTGTGCAATCCATTTTTGACAATAGAAACAAGAAAAATAGTTCTAAAATGTTATATAAAGCCAGTCTTAACATATGGATGTGAATCATGGACAATATGACAACAGCCAAGGAAATCACTGCAGAAATACAGTAGAAATGTGGTTTTACAGAAAAATGTTAAGAATACAATGGACAGCTAAGAAGAGTAATGAAAACGCTTGAACGAAGCCAAAGAAAAAAATAGAGCTAATTTCCAATATTAGAAGAAACAATCATCATGTTTTTTGGCCATGTAATGAGAAGGGAACTGCTGGGTTATACTGTGACAGCTGGGAAAATTGAGGGACGAAGACATAGAGGAAAACAAAAAGAAAAGATACCAAGCAGCGTAAAGAGAATGGCTTGGCAGAAAGTCAACAACAGAAATGATAAATAACAATCGAGATCGAAAGTTGTGGAGAGGCGTGATCACCTACGCCAGCAGGCCTTGTACTTGATGATATTGATGATGTACAATTGCTGATTTTCCTTATTCGACGTAATACATGACGTAATACATGACGTAATACATGACGTAATACATGTCATATTTTTATTGTTTTATGGAATCAATGGGAAACATCTTGCTGTCTGTACTGAAAACTGCAAAAAAAGTTCATTTTTCGGTAAAAAGTGATCTTATTTTTATACAGCCGGTGTTTGTTGTTAAGTATGTGGGTGAGACGAGATCCAGGTGGCGTATGTGTTGAATGCACTCAGCGCTCATAGCTAACTGTTTGCATCAGAATCAGTGAGTCAAATCGGTATCAAGATTCTAGTCCAGCTCCCAGAGTGGGCATGGCAACAGACTACATAGCCTGCCTAAGCCTGTGACGATAGCAAAGCTAAGGAATCATGGTACCCTAACGTGTTGTGTTGAAGTCGCAAGACGCAGTTATCGATAGGCTGCAAAATGCTGTAGACCACGACACAACGCAATTGCGACCACTTAACGTTCTGTTAAGAGCTCGTGACGATGTATAAATCCACGGACTGAAGTAGAAGAGAGAACTAAATCGAGCCAAGACGAAATCTACTGTGTGTAGCTTTACAAAATGTATTCGCCTACACTGATATATAGATTGTTATCAGATTTGAGAAACAGTTACACTATAACGACTAATGCTTTCATATTTAAATATAATTTTGTTATCAGGGCTGCATCTAGTTCATGGCCATCCAAAGACGGTTTCACTCAAGTGTTGTACACACTGCGCATGTCTGCTTCCAATGTTCTCCTGATGGTTGTCCTTTGCTTTGCGCAGATTTAGTTAGAATTTCCTGTGACGTGGAATATGCATGACACATTTTGTCAAGTTCTCTGAGAACTTAACCTTTAACTGCCTGTTAATACAAAGTGAGGCCCTTCTTTGTTCAACAATTTTTTTGCGGCACATCCAAAAAAAAAATTATTATTATAATTTGAATCATACAAAGGACGAGACAGCTTCCGGGTTCACCTTAAATAGGTACCAAAGTTTTTCCCAGAAAAATAAAGTGACACCAGCGTAATATCGACCACATTACCACAAAAATCATGTGAGGAAGGTCTATTTAAAAAAAAAAAACAACTAAGACCGTATTACCGACATGCCCCATGGGGCTCTCTCTTTACTTACTTTTCTCTATATCTAAACATGTCTTTTTAAAATGCTTCTCGAACATGGGAAGGCGCGCCTCCCAGCACCAGAGCTGGAAGTTGTCAGCGACCCACAGCTGATGGCTTGCGCCAGGATCGGTGAACCAGAACCATCCAGACCCTGCTCCACCTCTCCGTGGTGCCTCTAGTAACAGACTAACCTGTCTAGTCTGGCCAAGTGAGTAGGGATCGAAGAGGAAAGACAACCCGGTATTCAAAAATGTCATACTGAAGTCGGATGTGTTGGGCAGAAAGGCGCAAATATAACAGTGATACTGTAAACCAAAACACAACGCAGACACGCCTACTTAACGTCCTTTTAAGGGCGGATGATGACGTGGTACACTCCTTAAGTCATCGGGCGAACGCAAGCAAGCAAGCAAGCAAGCGAGCGAGCGAAATGTTTCTATCGGGTTGAAGTAAATACTATGACCTAGACACCTAATATTATAACTGCACTGAGCATGTCCACTCTTGTTTTTCTCTTCAGACCCTTAGCAAGACTCTGACAAACAAAAAAACTGTAACTAAAAGTCACAACAGAGTTGATAAATATTGGCCTTGCAGCCTTTTTCTTTGTTAGTGTGTTTTTATGAATGTAATTGTTGACATCTGAATGTCTGGTAGGCTGCATTGCAGTTCGCTGGAAAAGAAAAAAACAACTTGCGAAGTCTGTCTCATTTATTGGCCTATTGCAGTTCTCTGGGAAAAACTTGTGAAGTTTGTTTCATTTATTGGCCTAATACAGTTTTCTGGGAAAAACTTGTGATGTTTGTCTCATTCATTGGCCTATTGCAGTTCTCTGAGAAAAACTTGTGAAGTTTGTCTCATTTATTAGCCTATTGCAGTTCTCTGGGAAAAACTTGTGAAGTTTGTCTCATTTATTAGCCTATTGCAGTTCTCTGGGAAAAACTTGTGAAGTTTGTTTCATTTATTGGCCTAATACAGTTTTCTGGAAAAAACTTGTGATGTTTGTCTCATTCATTGGCCTATTGCAGTTCTCTGAGAAAAACTTGTGAAGTCTGCCTCATATATCGGCCTATAACATCTCAGGAGAAAATGATTTACAACAGACATTATTGATTTGCATCAAATTTAACTTTTTTTCTCCTCGATTTTTCTCCTTCCTTCTGCCTTGAAGGAAATTAAACATACCAGCGTTTGATAACTGTTACTATTTTGTTTGGAATTTCTTACGCTCTTGTTATCCTCTCTCTCTCTGTGTCTCAGTCTCTCTATTTTTTCTATAACTCTCTTCCCCCCCCCCCCCCCCCCCCAATGTGCTTTCTTTAGAAAAGGGCAAAATATCAAATTAAAGTCTGCGATTCTGAACAATGTTCTGTTATGTGACGTTGAAGAAACGCCACGTTCTCATGAAGCCGACTTGCTCGTTCATTACATTAACATCCGCTACTTTCTAGAGTCCCTGCTCAATGATCTTGTCTAGTACATGACACCACCACCAGTCAAGTGATCTACTGTTATTGCAACATTCATACAACTTCCATTAGCGAGTCATTCATATTTACAGTGTTTCCCTTCAATCGAGCATTGTTGACTATCAAATATGTCAAGAAAGTGGTTCGAAATTTTCTGACAATTTAAAAAAAAAAGAAGAAAAAAGTAGTACGGTAACAGCTTTACGTGGTAATTAACAAAACAAAAGTCGACGTTTTGCATCTCTATGCATCTTGGTGCATCTTGGTGCATCTTGGTGCATCTTGGTACATCTCGATGCCCTTTCTCCTTCCAGATTTCCTCATTGTCTAATCTTTTTATCTCTTAAACTTTTTCTTGTAATTTTCCCGCAGAAGTCTCAGACACGCCCGCATGCCCGAAGATAAAAAAGAAGAGTATTACATTTCCATTAAAAACGACGTATGCTAAGTGAGTTCCTCGTGTCTGCTGTTCTTCTATAAATAGATTCTAGAATTGATTTCTGTTATGTAAAACGAGGTTTGATAATAATGCTGGCTAGGATGCAGCGGTTGTTTTCTTCTAGTTTTTATTTTCTTTTCAAATTTGTCTTCCAATGGGAAAGATCCGCGAGGCATTGTAAAGATGTTTTATTGTTATTTCTCGCACTCTCTCTCTCTCTCTCTCTCTCTCTCTCTCTCTCTCTGCTATCAGGACTCAATCAGAGTAGGATTCCAGATTCCCACATGAAGTCAGCTGTCAAGTTAAGTGTGTTCATCGCCCCCACAGACAGAACATCACAAGTAGAGTTCGCCAGATCCACTCTGATTGAACACCCGTTAAAACGTTGCACCGTATTCTGCGCCAGTGGCCCAGTGCATCCGATTTCAGCCAGAAATTTTATTCAGGTTTGCTTTCCTTAGCCTTTGATTGTCCCCAATCTTCCTGTAAGGCAGCAGATTGTCTTTTCTGTAGGGGGATTCTACCCTTAGATGGTCTGCCTTCCCAGCTTTACGAGCACCATCTACCCGAGTCACTAGAGGTGACTAACACAGACATGCACACACAAAGATATGAGATGTGAATAACACAGACATGCACACACAAAGATATGAGATGTGACTAACACAGACATGCACACACAAAGATATGAGATGTGACTAACACAGACATGTACACACAAAGATATGAGATGTGACTAACACAGACATGTACACACAAAGATATGAGATGTGACTAACACAGACATGCACACACAAAGATATGAGATGTAAATAACACAGACATGCACACACAAAGATATGAGATGTGACTAACACAGACATGCACACACAAAGATATGAGATGTGACTAACACAGACATGTACATAGCGATACGAGATTATTGTTATTTTAAAATAATTTTAATGTAAAATTTTTACTTTTTGAAAATTAGACCTTGCAGTGAGTTGAGTGAGATAGAGCCTACATTTTGCTTCTCTTAAAAAAAAATCTGCTAAGGCTTCTTGTAATCTATATACATCGATTTTATTTTCAGTCATTTCTGTCTTCTATAACCTGTCTTCTATAACCTGTCTTCTATAACCTGTCTTCTATAACCTGTCTTCTATAACCTGTCTTCTACAACCTGTCTTCTATAACCTGTCTTCTATAACCTGTCTTCTATAACTTATCTTCTATAACCTGTCTTCTATAACCTGTCTTCTATAACTTGTCTTCTATAACCTGTCTTCTATAACCTGTCTTATTTTAGCTGTCTTCTATAACCTGTCTCCTATAACCTATCTTCTACAATATAACCTGTCTTTCTCCCGATATGTGTCCTTTCTCAAGTGCTTATTATACTATGTGTCTAACTTAAGCATGAAGGAGCAAATAAATCGTTTTGTTGCGGTTTACAGTATAATAAGCTAACATGTATTACAGGTATTCACAAAATAGAAATATATCATTGAGATAAATACTGCATGGACTCCAACGCACATTAAAACTTACCTTTCCATACTGATGATCATTTTGGGTTCTGCTCATTGAAGATGAACACTTTGATAAGAGTAGTAACCATAGAAACACAACGCCAACAAATATGACCCTAGGGCGATGCCTGTATGGTTCACGGAAACGAGATACATACGTCATCTTTGCTTGTGCATAATTTTACATGACGTCATTATTCTAGCAACTTGAATAATCTTCTTCAATGTCTCGACACAACAAATATGATGACGTCAAGTGCAATAATATCAAATCATATTCATTGATGTTTTTTTCAAAACTTTAAAATAATTTGGAAAAATTGTAATATGGGATGGGGGAATTGGAACGCTAGAGTGTGTCCACCTGTGATTCTAAGAAATATATCTTCAGCCCTTAATAAATAGCCATTTCAATATAGTACTTGTATGTTTCATCCATTATTGTAAATATACTAATTTATTACATTCATTTCTATAAAACACCACTTTATTGGATCCATTTCTATAAAATGCCACATTATAAGTTCCATTTCCTCAAAATGCCACTTTATAAGATTGATTTCTATAATATGCGATTATATTACATCTATTCCAGTAAAATGCTACTTTATAAGATCTATTTCTATAAAAATGCGATTTTATTACATACATTTCAGTAAAATGCCACTTTTCTAGATCCATGTCTACAAAATGCCACTTTGTTAAATCTATTTTTGTCAAATGCCTGTTCCAAGATTGAACTCTGTAACCGATAAATATCGCAATACTTCTAGAACTAATAAGTTCCACTTTGAAATCGAAGCTGACAGCCGTGTAACTTTCACATCAGTTATCCCATATTCTCAGGTCTGTCAGATGGTATTTTTGAGACCATGAGAATGAAGGCCGAATGCCTTAGCGTAGATATTACGTGTTGTGTCAGTGTTGTTATTTCACATTAAATTTACACACAAAAAAGGGTACGTCTACCCTACAGTTAGAAAAGTCGGTAAGTAATTTATTTGCGGAACGACATTTTCTACAAATTTGAGCAGGTATATATATATTGAAACGCTCGTCTCTGAATTCTTTTTCTTTTAAAGAGTTTTTGTGTCTAAATCTCATATTTGATCTCCGACTTTTAAGGCGTTTGAATTTGATTGAACATTCGCTGTTGAAACGTGGGAGTTTTACATTCAGATAGAGATATAGTCAGTTACCAGAATTAAAAAAAATATATTTTCTTTCAAGTTTGTTCTTCATTCCTTAAGAGATGAGGAGGAAGATGTGTGGGGCAATAATGTATATATTGCGAGACTGAGGATTTCTGAAGGTGGAAAAGGGTTCTGACCGATTCGGAGTGCTCAATGGGAGAGGAAGATGTGTGTATAATCAACACATTACAAGAACAATCATTCTGCATACGCTTCGAGAAATGCTGGGACGGGCGGTGGGGCGGATATGGGGATGCCCTAACTGCAGGGAAACTAATTACATGAATAGAATAATTGTGAAGAGGAAAAGGAATATTATTCGAAAATTATTTTTATAAACGAACAAAGCAAGCATAGACTTCATTGAATTACAGAACACCACACCACACTAAAAAAAATGATCACAATAGAATTATTATCAAATTTACTGAAACTCTTATTTAATGAGGTGTCTCTTATTTCACGTTATTGATTTTCAACAAATGTAAATTACCACAATAAAAGCAACAACTGCTTATTCGACGGCGTTGTGAACATATAGCTTATCCACAACCGAGATTGATAAATTGAATGCACATTAAAGGATGTTCGTACTAAACGATTGTTATGCACAATAAGTAAGGTATTGTAGCAACGCTTGAGTGCAGCACTGACTTCATATTTATCTGTGAGAAATGCACTGAAGTTGTGCGAGATAAGCACACGTGTTGTTGATATAACGGAAGTTAGCGGTTAGTAAAGTTGCTGCCTGATCGTAAAGTCCATACTAACATAAGAAAGAACGTCAACAGGCATAATAGCAAGAAGAGGGGGGGGGTGGCAGATAAAGAGGCTTCGTCACCAGAACGATTTGAATGGTAGATTGGAGATGCATGGGGCGTTAATGGCTGGCAGTTTGTATCGGACGGACGCCCGTAGCAACACTGGCTACTTGAATCTTATCTTTGGACAAAATTGCAGAAAACGTCATCAAATTAGGCTGCCTCGGTTAACAATGTTAGCTAACAAAGAGCCTTATTTTACTCCGACCCTGAATTTTCTTTCTCTTCTGCGATCATGGCTCATTTAGACTGGGATTCCCGACTCTCTTATGAAGGCAGATGTCTGTTTCATTGATTCGTTTGCCCCATAGAGTTGCACTACCAGGGAGGCGGGTGTGAGCCAAATTGTCCTCCTCAGGCTTGTGTACTGGTAGTATCAATTCTCTATCTCAAAAAAAGGAAGAGGTATGTTTACAGCACTCGGACTGGGGGAATGTGTGTGTACATATGTATGGATATATGTGTATATATATGTATATATAATATACGGCGTGTTCAACTGAAAACGGGACGTGTGAATTTATTTTAAAAGTACCATACGCAATTTAATAGTTTCAACGGAAATAAATAAAACAACCACTTGTGAATAAGAATGCACGTGGGTTCATCAGAAAAAATCTCCGTATGCATTTAGGCAAGCATCCCACTGTTTAGGTAGACGTCGAATGCCGTCCGAGAAAAAGGTGCGTGGCTGCTCTCTGAACCATGTGGTCACCGCTGTCTTCATGTCTGCGTCGCTGTTGAATCGCTGTCCCTTTAGTGCTCTCTTCAACGGTCCGAACAAATGGAAATCACACGGGGACAAATCGGGACTATAGGCTGGGTGATGAAGAACTTCCCAATTCTTCTTTGCCAATGTTTCCTGCACAATTTTTGCGACGTACGGACGAGCGTTGTCGTGGAGAAGAATCACACCTTGAGAAAGCTTGCCTGGTCGCTTAGCCTTGATGGCCTTATGCAGCTTGTCTAAAGTGTCTTTATAATGGGCTGCACTGATGTTGACACCAGGTTCCTTAAAATCAGCCAACAAAAACCCTTCAAGGTCAAAAAATGCAGTCACCATAACCTTCCCAGCAGAAACCTGTGTCTTGAATTTTTTGGGTTTTGGTGAACCTGGATGTTTCCATTGCATGCTGTCAATTTTGCTGCTCGGTTCATAGTGGTGGCACCACGATTCATCACCTGCCACAATGCTCAACAGAAATGCATCACCCTCTGCCCTGTAACAACGCATCAAGTGGTTCAAACTCCACCCCATTCGTTCTTCCTTATGGTGGTCAGTCAACATCCGTGGGACCCACTGTGAACACACCTTCCGATAGTTCAATTTCTTCCGAATAACCATGTGGACTGTCCCAATTGACATATGGAATTCTTCTGCAAGCGAACGAATGCTTCGACGACGGTCAGTCAGTACTGCTTTATCAAGCACGGCTATGGCTTCTTCTGTTGCAACAATATGCGCCTGACCTGGCCGTGCAAGATCTGCCGTTAACTCACGTCCGTCTTTAAACATACGCACCCATTCTATCACTCTGGTCCTCGACAAACATTTGTCACCATATGCTGCCTTCATTCTCCGATGAATGTCTACTGCATGACATCCTTCCATCACTCTGGTCCTCGACAAACATTTGTCACCATATGCTGCCTTCATTCTCCGATGAATGTCTACTACATGACATCCTTCCATCACTCTGGTCCTCGACAAACGTCACCATATGCTGCCTTCATTCTCCGATGAATGTCTACTACATGACATCCTTCCATCACTCTGGTCCTCGACAAACGTCACCATATGCTGCCTTCATTCTCCGATGAATGTCTACTACATGACATCCTTCCATCACTCTGGTCCTCGACAAACGTCACCATATGCTGCCTTCATTCTCCGATGAATGTCTACTGCATGACATCCTTCAAATGAAAGAAACTGGGTCACAGCACGCTGATTCACTTTGGACGGGTTCGGAATCACACCCGCCATATTGTTAACAGTCTTCTGCAGCACATATGCATGCTGGGAAGATGAACACGTGACCGTATGTTAATTATTGGATACTCATTACTAGTGCAAAATGTCATCAATATCAGTACACTCTAGCACGTGTGGTGTAACAAGTCCCCTTTTCATTTGAACAAACATATATATATATATATATATATATATATATATATATGCTTGTGTGTGTGTGTGTGCAGGTATGTATGCATATATATGTATATGTATGTAGATGTATGTTGATATGTATAAGTAGGTGCATGTTTGTTTGTACGTGTATATTGGGGGCCTCGGTAGCCTATTTTGGGAAAACCACCCGACTAGACTACCGACGTTCGGACAACCCGTGTTCGATTCCCGTTGGGAGCAGTGTGAATTGTACTCGTGGTTGGAAAAAAAAAATACCCCCACGGTCGACCCAGCCGTTGGCAGAAATGGGCACCAGGGTATTATCCTGGGAAGGTGAGGAATGTCGCTTCACATCTGAGTTTCGATGCTTGAGGCTACACTATACACAAATCTCCGAACATTTCTGGATAGGCGGCCGAGCACATATGGGTGTAAACTCGCGTGCTAAGACGCCGGTTCAAGTCTCGTACTTTACTTTTACGTATACACGCATCTGTATGTGTGTATACATGTATTTACGGGCCCTTAGATATTTTTAGACATTGTCAGTGTCTTTGCAGTCGAGGTTATCTAGACAGCGTTCCCCCAGCTGGTATATTTTTAGAACCCTTCACCTGACCAGAGGGTATAATTACAGCTAGACCCGTGTGAATCGCCCTTTCCCGTTCTGATCACGGTCCACGAAATAGGGAAGTCATTTTTGTTTTCTTATACCAATTTCGCTTATTTTGTTTTGGATGTTTCGTTACTAGTTAGCTATGTAGGAGTAGTTTTATTTACTTACATATCTGTGTGTACGTGTTGTTTGTTTGTTCCTGCGAAGGCCTATGGGCCGAAATGTCGTTCAAATCTGTGTCGTCTACTAATCACGTAAAGCTTTTACTATACCATTAAAAAAAAAATTTCAATTTTTCCTGGGGGTATTCCTGTTGAACGTGTTTTGTTGTCATGTAATCCAGAGTACACCGGCTTTTGCTGGTATTTCCTATTTTGAGTTTGGTGAACATGTGGTTTCTTATTCGGTTGTAGCCAGTGCGTAGGCGAAGTATGGTGACTTGATCCCTACTTGATAGTTAGAGGAACGCGTTCCTTTCCTTATACTTTGTGACCCTAAATTTCAGGAAAAATACCTTGTTTCCACATGTTCATTTCTGATATTATCAGATCATTCCAGATCACTCAGTGACTCATCTGTCTTCTGTTTTTACTTCTAAATTACTGTTTCATTTTGTTTGTTTTTTTTAAATGTTCAGTTATTTAGTTCACATTCCTCTAAACTGCATTTACAATGTATTTCTTCATATTCAGCTTTAACATGAATTCACACATTTTTATCTTCTCCGTCCAATTAATTCTTCCCATTCTTCTATGAATCCCCATTTACGGAAATTTAGTCTTCTTTTTTCTCTCTTATGTAAGGCAATTTTCAAGGCTTAAGATCTGACGAAATGTTCCTGCTGTCTTCTTATGTAGATAGAGACAACATCCCATGACAAAAAAAGGAATCAAATTACTGTTCTTGTCTGATTCTGCCTCGATTGTTCCCATAAACCTGCACAGCGGATGGCACACTCCGTTTTCGGCATGTTGTCAATTTGTTTATATATTAGATATATAACATCTAATAATAAATAAAACAGGGTGTTAGGCAAGGTTGTGTGCTGTCACCAGATTTGTTTAATATTTATAGTGAGATTATTTTAAGGTCCATAAGGGGCATGCCTGGAATAACAATCGGAGGTCATAATATAAATAATCTAAGGTATGCTGATGATACAGTCTTAATCGCTTAGAGTGAAAATGAGTTACAAGAAATATTATATATTATAGTGAAGGAAAGCAAAAATAAAAGACTCAGCCTTAATAGCAAAAAGACAGAGGTAATGGTAACACCAAAGAAAAAGACATCATTGCAATGCATAATAAAGACAAGTGGAACAATATTAAAACAGGTAAATGAATATAAATATCTGGGAACATTGTTAACCTCAGATGCTAGATGTACAACAGAGGTGAGATGCAGAATGGCTCAGGCAAAAGCAGCTTTCCAAAAATGAGGAAGATACTATGCACTCCATTTTTGACAATAGAAACAAGAAAAAGAGTTGTTAAATGTTATGTAGAGCCAGTCTTAACATATGGATGTGAATCATGGAAAATAGGACAACAGACAAGAAAATCACTGGAGTCTGTGGAAATGTGGTTTTACAGAAGAATGTTGAGGGTACCTTGGACAGCTAAGAAGAGTAATGAAAATGTTCTGAAAGAGGACAAAGCAAAAAGAGAGCTAATTTCCAATATTAGGAAGAAACAATCATCATTTTTTGGCCATGTAATGAGAAGGGAACAGCTGGAATATATTGTAACAACTGGGAAAATTGAGGGACGAAGAGATAAAGGGAAGCAAAGAGAAAAGATACCAGACAGCTTAAGAGAATGGCTTCGCAGAAGGTAAACAACAGAAATGATAAATAACTGTCGAGATCGAAAGTTGTGGTGATGCATGATCACCTACGCCTGCAGGCCCGGTACTTAATGATGATGGCGATCTATCGTCCACTTTTCTCTCTCATATGGTAGATAGCTACCAGGAAAGTTGAGCTCACAATAGCCAATCTATTTCCAAAGGCCTGCAGTCAAAAAATAAAATAGAGAAACCCTTCAACTAATGTGACGTTATCAGCTGTAAGAGATATAGACGGCTGACGTCACTCTACCTACAACCACCCCTGCACACAAACCTGTAGTGTAAACGTCACGCTAGTTGGAGGTTTTCCGGCAATTTCCTGTCAGCCTGTATGCCTTTGTAAATCTATAGATGGTTATGGTTTCTTGTGGCTTGTGGTTTCTATCTGAGTGATCTTCCATAGAAGTCATTCCTTCACCCGATGGTAACTGCTAAACAGCTCTGATTTATTTTTAAAAGTGTTCTATCATTGTAGATAGAGTTTCAATTACTGCTCATTATTTGATTACACTATAAATGTCCTCTGAGATGCGCGAAGGGCACGGACTTTTACAACCATGTGTCCACACTACTTCTTCGGATGAAAGAGATGAGAGCAAGGATGGTTACATCCAGAAAGGAGAGATTTAGTGATCACATACGAGGTTTTCAAAACAATACAGACCTGAGTTGTCAGTTGCTGGACGATAAGGGACATGTTGAGGACGGGATATAAGCCCCTATAGACATGATGAGGAGGGACAATATAAGCCCCTATAGACATGTTGAGGACGGGATATAAGCCCCTATAGACATGTTGAGGACGGGATATAAGCCCCTATGGACATGCTGAGGACGGGATATAAGCCCCTATGGACATGCTGAGGACGGGATATAAGCCCCTATGGACATGCTGAGGACTGGATATAAGCCCCTATGGACATGATGAGGAGGGACAATAAAAGCCCCTATGGACATGTTGAGGACGGAATATAAGCCCCTATGGACATGTTGAGGACGGAATATAAGCCCCTATGGACATGTTGAGGACGGGATATAACCACCTATAGACATGATGAGGAGGGACAATATAAGCCCCTATGGACATGTTGAGGACGGGATATAAGCGCTTATGGACATGTTGAGGACGGGATATAAGCCCCTATGGACATGTTGAGGACGGGATATAAGCCCCTATGGACATGTTGAAGACTGGATATAAGCCCGTATGGACATGTTGAGGACGGGATATAAGCCCCTATGGACCTGTTGAGGACGGGATATAAGCGCTTATGGACATGATGAGGAGGGAGAATATAAGCCCCTATGGACATGATGAGGAAAGGGAATATAAGCCCCTATAGACATGACGAGGAGGGGAATATAAGCCCCTGTAGATATGATGAGGAGGGTGATATAAGCCCCTTGAGATATACTGAGGAGTGGGATATAAGCCCCTATTGATATGATGAGGAGGGGGATATACGCCCCTATAGACATGACGAGGAGGGGGTTGTAAGCCCCTATAGATATGATGAGTAGGGGGATATAAGCCCCTATAGACATGATGAGGGGGGATATAAGCCCCTAAAGGACATGATGAGTGGGGATATAAGCCCTATAGATATGATGAGGAGGGGAATATAAGCCCCTATAGATATGATAAGGAGGGGTATATAAGCCCCTATAGACATGATGACGAGGGGGATATAGCCCCTATAGATATGATGAGGAGGCGGGATATACGTCACTATAGACATGATGAGGAAGGGGATATAAACCGATATAGACATGTTGAGGAGGGGATATAAGCCTATATGAACATGTTGAGGAGGGGATATAAGCCTCTATGAACATGTTGAGGAGGGGATATAAGCCTCTATGAACATGTTGAGGAGGGGATATAAGCCTATATGGACATGTTGAGGAGGGGATATAAGCCTCTATGAACATGTTGAGGAGGGGAAAAAGCCTCTATGAACATGTTGAGGAGGGGATATAAACCGATATAGACATGTTGAGGAGGGGATATAAGCCTATATGGACATGTTGAGGAGGGGATATAAGCCTCTATGAACATGTTGAGGAGGGGATAGAAGCCTCTATGAACATGTTGAGGAGGGGGTATAAGCCTATATGGGCATTTTGAGGAGTGGGATATAAGCCTATATGAACATGTTGAGGAGGGGATATAAGCCTCTATGAACATGTTGAGGAGGGGATATAAGCCTCTATGAACATGTTGAGGAGGGGATATAAGACTATATGGGCATTTTGAGGAGGGGGATATAAGCCTCTATGAACATGTTGAGGAGGGGATATAAGCCTCTATGAACATGTTGAGGAGGGAATATAAGCCTCTATGGGCATGTTGAGGAGGGGATATAAGCCTCTATGGACATGTTGAGCAGGGGATATAAGCCTCTATGGACATGTTGAGCAGGGGATATAAGCCTCTATGGACATGTTGAGCAGGGGATATAAGCCTGTATGGACATGTTGAGCAGGGGATATAAGCCTCTATGGACATGTTGAGGATGCAATGATGATAACCCACCAATAGGAGAAATGACAACAAATAATGAGAAAAAAGAGAAATAAAAAACGATATGATTAAAGCTTTACGTTATAAGTGGACGACACAAATTAGAACAACGTTTCGGCTCGAGAGGCCTTCAGGAGAAACAAACATACAACAAATACACAGATATGTATTTAAAAAATAATAAAAATAAATAATAAAAACACAATAAAAACATTCTACATTATAATCTATTTCGAAATTATGACTCTTTTTTTTATAAAAAAAATATTTGTTTAAATTTATTATTTTTTTATATGTTCATATTTTTTTTTATTATTCATTATTTTTTGTTTTTAATATATATCTGTGTGTTTGTTGTATGTTTGTTTCTGCTGAAGACATTTTTAACCTAAACGTTATTCTAGTTTGTGCCGTCCACTTATTACGTAAAAGCTTTATCCGTACTGTTTTTATTATTTTATTTCTCCTTCCAATGAGCTTTACTGCAGCTCCACATTTTTATGCATTTCTTTGCTTTGTCCCTAACACATATATCTTTGTGTATGCATGTCTGTGTTAGTCACCTCTAGTGACTCGGGCAGATGGTGCTCGTAAACCTGGGAGGGCAGACCATCTAAGGGCAGAATCCCCCTACAGAAAAGACAATCTGCTGCCTTGCAGGAAGATTGGGGACAATCGAAGGCTAAGGAAAGCAAACCTGAATAAAATGCTGGCTGAAATCGGATGCACTGGGCCACTGGCGCAGAACACAGTGCAACGTATTAACGGGTGTTCAGTCAGAGTGGATCTGGCAGACTCTAAATGTGACGTTCTGTCTGTGGGGATGATCAACACACTTAACCTGACAGCTGACTTCATGTGGGGGTCTGGAATCCCTACTCTGACCGAGTCCTGATCGCAGAGAGAGAGAGAGAGAGAGAGAGATAGAGAGAGAGAGAGAGAGGCCCTAACACATCATCATCATCAAGTACCAAGCCTGCTGGCGTAGGTGATCATGACTCTCCACAACTTTCGATCACGACAGTTATTTATCATTTTTTTGTTGACCTTCTGCTAAGCCATTCTCTTAAGCTGTCTGGTTTTCTCTTTACTTCCCTCTATCTCTTCGTCCCTAAATTTTCCCAGTTGTTACAATATATTCCTGCTGTTCTCTTCTCATTACATGGCCAAAAAATGATGATTGTTTCTTCCTAATTTTGGAAATTAGCTCTCTTTTCCTAACCCACAAATAATTCAAAAACTCGTATGGTTTCCGTCACCAAAAGAATTAAAGTGCACACCAGAACGGAAATTCCCTGAATCTATACTTGAGTGTACTTTGCTAAACAGATAATGCAGATGGTGCCTTTCGTCCTTCATTGACATCTCTGGTACAACGAGATCCTGATCCTGGGCTGTCATGATTAACAGGTTTGCTTCCAGTTTATCTGGCCACCAAGAGGCTGAACTAGCTGATATAGCTAGGAAGCTCGTCGCACCTGGGAAAGGTATCCTAGCTGCGGATGAGTCCATCTCAACATGCGGCAAGAGGCTAACAGAAATTAACGTTGAAAATACAGGTATCAATTAACAATAATAATATATACTATATTCCCTCTTACAAATATCAAACGTTACATTAATCTAGAACACATTCTTACTTTGACATTTATTGGCGGACATCATTGCACTGTATTTTTCACCCAGCTGTCCAGTGCCTTCAGCATGAAGCTGAATTAAGGATACCTTCCACGTGACTTTGGTTTTTCTAAAACTTCCTGTAAGCATAACCGTTTGTAGATCGAGTTCCTCCATCAAGGAGACTCGTCTTAACAAATCTGTACAAACAGCTGTAATTAGTTGCTCCCCCCCCCCCCTTTATAAATCTGTACAAACAACTGTAATTAGTTGCCTGTTCCCCCCTTTACAAATCTGTACAAACAGCAGCAATTATTTGCTTGTTCCCCCTTGACAAATCTATACAAAGAGCAGCAAATAAATAGCTTCACCGCTTTTGTTTATTTATCCTTCTATTATGTCGATCATTCCCAAGGACTATCATATTACTCCAACTTTTTCATTGATCCCTGATCATAGCAATGACTCATGTTACTTTTGAGACTATATTGGTCATTTATCCTGAGAGATACATTGATGTTATTAAGTTATTTGCGGGTCATCATCATTGCACTCCGAACATGTCCATAGGTGCTCAGATCCACTCCTCAGCAAGTCCCGCAGTGTCCAGCGACTGACGACTCCAGTTCTATGTTGGTTGATAAGTCTTCTTACACGCCCACCAAGTTTCTCATTTCTGGCTGTGCCCATCTTAACTCCCATCTCTATCATCCGAAGAAGTGACGTGGATTATACATTGATGTGTCGTAATGTAGCGTTCAAGAACAAACACTGCACCTGTATGGCTAAATAATTGTATTCTAGAATATCGATCATGTCCGTACATAGAACATGTGTAGAGAGTTTTTTTTTTTAAAAAAGGCTGATGTTGATGCTTCTAAGTACCTTCATCCCTGTGTCAGACGTGCGCGTGGTCGTGTGGCTTAAACCACTGTCCCAGTGGCTGAAAAGCAGGCGTACGTGTTCGAAACCCGCGGTAGACAGAAAGGATTTTGTTTTATCCGGGGTGAAATAAAAATCCCGAATCTCACAAGTTGTGGCGACTGCTTTGGTCAAGCGGCCTTTATTCCTCTGGTTCTATCGTTGCCCCCCCCCCTTTCCCTCCCCAGACATACACCAACAATGAACATATGTATCGTAAAGATAGTTTTTTTTTTTTAACTCTAGCGTGTTCTCTTTTCTTGTCACCTCTTTTGTCTCATTTCATCTCCAGTCTTCAAATCATTCTTTATCAACACGCGTCAGTGATATCTTTAGCATAATGTTTCTCGAATGTTTCTGCTGGTGTTGAACTTTTTCATGTTCCGCTTGCAGGCTTTAAGCAAAGTGTCGGGAAGCCGACAGGTCGCCGACTTTCAGAGGTTTCTTCTGCTTGTCCTCGTCTACACTCGGTTGTCGAGTCTTTTAGTTCACCTGCCTCGATTCGCCATTAATTGCTTGCTCCCTGTGGCAAGTTCTCCGTAGTAAGTATAGTCTCTTTCCTCACGTATAGTCTCTCAAGTCTCCTCACGTATAGTCTCTCAAGTCTCCTCACGTATAGTCTCTCAAGTCTCCTCAAGTATAGTCTCTCAAGTCTCCTCAAGTATAGTCTCTCAAGTCTCCTCAAGTATAGTCTCTCTCCTCACGTATAGTCTCTCAAGTCTCCTCAAGTATAGTCTCTCTCCTCACGTCACGGTATACAACTGTTCATGGTAGGAGAGCGAAGCCTCAACTGCATTCTTGTACAACACTTAAATTGTTCATTTCCGGTGTGATCGTCATCACCGAGTGCCATCTCCGCAACGAAGGTTGGCTACCATGGAGCGTTATTCTGCTCTGTCTCTTGCTTTGATGGTGCAGGTTGTCATATGTTGATTTGTTCATCAATTGATGTTACTCGTCCATGTTAGTCTCGGTCTGCCTCTGCCTATTTTACCTTGTATTTTCCCATCCAAGATTACTTTTAGTGGGCTGTTATGTTTTTTTACATGGCCCAAAAATCGCATTTGCCTTGTTTGAATTGTGTTTAGTAGTTCTCTTTTAATTTTTGGTTGTTTTAAGACTTCATCGTTTGTTTTCTTTTCTTTCCATCCAATTCTGCCTATTCTTCTATATATACACATTTCAAAGGCCTCAATTTTCTGTTCTATTTTCTGGTCTAATGTCCATGTTTCTGCACCATATAGGAATATTGAGAAGATGTAACATTTTGCTATTCTTAGTTTTAGCCCTGGTGTTATTTGTTTTGATGTTAGTATGTTCTTCATGACATTAAAATTACTTTTTGCCATTCCTTTTCTTTTATTTATTTCAGTTGTACATTTTCCATCACTGGTTATAGTATGTTCCAGGTAGTTGTAGTTCTGAACTGTCTCATGATGTATTCCTTCAACTTTGATATTTAATTGTAGGTCTTGAGAATTTCCTTTGTTTATGATCATAGTTTTAGTCTTTTTGATATTCATATCTAGTCCATTTTTCTTGCTTGTCATGTTTATCACATTAAGCAATTGTTGTAGATCTTTAGAATTTTCCGCTAGTAGTACAGTATCATCAGCATATCTTAGGTTATTGATTATCTCTTCCATTAATGTTTAGGCCTGGCATCTCTATGATGTTTTTAAAGATTTGTTCAGTGTATAAATTGAACAAGCTTGGTGATAGGATGCATCCTTGTCTCTCTTTTTATATCAATGGGTGAAGAGTTCTACTTGTTATATTGTATTATTGCTGTTTGCTCCCTATACAAATTACATATCAGTCTTATGTCTGTGTCATCCAGATTTATATCTTTTAGGCAGTCTATAAGTTGATTATGGTGTATTCTATTAAATGATTTGGTGTAGTCTATGAAGCAGGCATATATTGGTTTGTTTACTTCTATGTACTTTTCGATCAATGTCCTCATGCTGAATATGGCTTCTTTTGTCCCACTGTTTTCCTTGAATCCGAATTGCTGTTCATTATTAATTTTATTCTGAATCCTTCCTTGTATAACTTTTAGTAAAATTTTGGTTACCTGGCTCATTAGGCGTATTGTTCTAAAATCGCTGCATTCAACTGCACCATTCTTTTTAGGCAATGCAATAAAAGTTGATGTTTTTAGTTAATTTGGTATGTATCCGTGATGGTATATGTCATTGCATATGTCTGTGATCACTTCAATTCCAAAATCTTCTAGTGCTTGTATCATATCTATCTGTATAGTGTCAGGTCCTGCTGCTTTTCCCTTTTTCATTGTTTTTATAGCTTTTTCTACTTCAGATTTCAGGATTTAATAGCTGGCATTTAATAAATGATTGTTTGTCCCTTTCGTCATGAAATAATTCTGTAGTGCTTCTAATATTCAGTTAATCCATCTTTTTCGTGGTCGTCCTTTGGGCCTGGTGTTCACGCAACGTTTATTGAAGGTTCCTTATGTTGATTTTTATCAATGTGCCTTGTCACGTGGCCAAAACATTTTATCTGTTCGTTTCTTTATATATTCTATGACGGGGGTTATTCCTAGTTTCTTTCTCAGTTCTTCCTTTTTGATCTTATCTCTTAGACTGTTTCCTGTCATTCGTCTAACACGTTTAATCTCAGTAGAGGTTATTTTCTTGTTGTTCTTGCATCTAGGGTCCAGGTCTGGCATTGGTAGCACAACGTTGGAATAAAGATTGTATTGTACAGTACCACTTTTGCCTCTAGAGTTATTTCTTTGTTGGACAACAGTAGTGATAGCTGTCCAATGATTTGACAAGCTTTAGTGCATCTTGAGTCTATCACTGCTATTTGTGAATTCTAGTTTGTCACCAGACTTTCTATTTCATGTGAGAGCGAATATCATCTAGGGAAAGCATAGTTGTTCTAGCTGACTGTCGAAACTTCTTCTTGTTCTTCTTCTTGTTCTTCCTCTTGTTCCTCTTCTTGTTCCTCTTCTTGTTCTTCTTCTTGTTCTTCCTCTTGTTCCTCTTCTTGTTCCTCTTCTTGTTCCTCTTCCTGTTCTTCCTCTTGTTCCTCTTATTGTTCCTCTTCTTGTTCTTCCTCTTGTTCCTCTTCTTATTCTTCTTCTTGTTCTTCCTCTTGTTCTTCCTGTTGTTCCTCTGCTTGTTCTTCTTTTTGTACCTCTTCTTGTTCTTCCTCTTGTTCCTCTTCTTGTTCCTCTTCTTGTTCCTCCTCTTGTTCTTCTTCTTGTTCCTCTTCTTGTTCCTCTTCTTGTTCCTCTTCCTGTTCTACCTCTTGTTCCTCTTATTGTTCCTCTTCTTGTTCTTCCTCTTGTTCCTCTTCTTGTTCTTCTTCTTGTTCTTCCTCTTGTTCTTCTTCTTGTTCTTCTGCAATCATAGCTCATTCAGAATAGGACTCCGGACTCTCTTGTGAAGGTTGCTTCAGTAATTCGGTTGCCCGGTATAGTTTCTCTTCCAGGGACGTGGGTGTGGACCACATTGTCCTCTTCAGGCCTGTGTGCTGGAGGCAATCCTGTAGAACATGTTTAGTCTTCATATTATCCAGGGTACAGTG